>CAKNYM010043367.1:0-61414 GCA_932195095.1 Andricus curvator
CTTTTTCCCATGCATTTTCCCATGCAAATTTCAAGTCCCAACAGGCACCATATAAAATCAAAATTTTGAAAAAAGAAAAAATAGGACCTTTATTTTTTTCGATTTCGAAACTTTTTTGGGGGATCGTTTGCATTTATTCAAAAGTCGCCATTTTGGACCACCCTAATGAACACGGAGAAAGTTTTATCGAAAAAAGTTATTCACTTCCCAAAAAATCAATTTTCAATGCGACGGTGCCACAGTGTGACAGACGATTTTTCGCATTCAGGTAGTGATAAATGATAAAATTAACATTTTCTGCTGTTGAACCATGAAGATATTGAATTAAATACCTTTTTTGAATATCATAAAAAAAGCTTGATCACGAAAGTCTTTACTTCTAATCAGAAAATCAAACTTTAAGGTTTGCTACCATCAAAAATATGATTTCGAACAAATACTTTTAACTCGATGCATATTTTAATTTTTGAGAATCTTCTAACAATAAATCACATTTTCAAAAAATTGTCAGTTGCCACCTTCTGCCTTTCCACCCTTCATATATTGATTATATTACGAACGTTAGACAAATTTGTAAAAAAAAGAGTGAACACGAGTATCGATAATTATAAATAAATATTTAATATCTTTCGATCAAATTTTCCTCCAAAATGGAGGAAAAAATATTTTTAAATGAATAAAACATAATAATTATTTTTTTTTATCCCTGGCGGACCGAACGAACGGAACGGATACGCTACAGCGTATCCTTATAGTATCCACATCGTATCCTCTCCGTATCATGCAAGAAAAACTCATTAAAAAAGAAAGATTAACATTTCACTTGATGAAATTCGGATTCTACGTGAAATTTTGTGTTGAAAGGTGACAGAGTAATCGCAATAGTTTTTCTTGCAACATTAAAAACTTTAAAAAAATATAATATATAATAAAAAAATATAAAATATAAAATATAATACTTATCGATGACGTGCGCTGAAGGCGACTTCAAACGCATCGTCGTTCAGTAGCAGTTAATAGGCGTTATCCGTCGACGATGCGTTTGAAGTCGCCTTCAGCCCACATTATCGATAAGTATTATATTTTTTAAAAGTTTTTAATGTTGCAAGAAAAACTATTGCGATTACTCCGTGACCTTTTAACGCAAAATTTCACGTAGAATCCGAATTTCAACCAGTGAAATGTTCATCTTCCTTTTTTAATGAGTTTTTCTTGCATGATACGGAGAGGATACGATGTGGATACTGTGAGGATACGCCGTAGCATATCCGCTCCGTTCGTTCGGTCCGCCAGGGATATCATGGGCACTGCATTATGTAATTTTATTCATTTAGTACTTTCCCAATTAACTTCAATTTTTATTTAATTCTGTACACATATGCCACTTTTTGTCAGTAGGAAGAGGTTATGAAACAAAAAACCTAAAATTATAGTTAATCCTTATTTTCCTTCACCCATCTACAACATTAAAATACATTTGATTAGTATTGAAATATTTCTATACTTCAAAATTACAAGGAAAGGGTATTTTAAAATTTTAATTTTAAACTCTCTTACATTTGCCGCCTTACTTATCCAAGATGGAGAAACTAAGCTGTTGGTTCTCATTGGCTCAATTTTTTTAAACTTGCGCGTGGCTAGACCAGAGCAGAGGTATGACAAGCTCATTAGATGTGCGTGGCGAGAATAGCTTGTTTAATCATGTGACGTTTACGACAATTCGCTCTGAGCTCGATGGGGTGCTCAACCATTTTCTCTTTTTTCATTTTCGTGATATATGAATGCGGATTAATGGTGGACTCTCATGGCAGATGAAAGCAGTGGATGAAAATTGAAACTCATGAGAGTGAAAGAGACGGATAGATCAATTTATCTCTTTCACTCTCATGAGTTTCTGCTTTCATCGGCGATGGGAGTCCACCATAAGAATCATAGATGGAGTTTCAACCCGCCCCCCCCCCCCAACTCATGCGCAGTAGCCCCATGCACCAACAATAGCTTAGTATTGTCAAAACGGTTAAAGCAAAAGAAAACCGGCAAGTATCGAGATCAGTGAATGTAATTTAGTTAAAAGATTAGCAATCGATTCAACATCCCTTGATTCAACATTTCGACATTTTCTTCCATTGCGACCATTTTCAAACAAATTTTTCGCTCCACTACTTCATTCATCGCTCTGTGACAGTGGTGTCAGAACGCGGATATCTCTGGCATGCACAGTAGTGATTCCTGTGTATTTTTAGCAGCCCCCTGGCACTTTCATGGTGGCCTGTATTATAAAAGTTGGCTGAAAGGTGGATCACGGCCACCAGGCGAAATCGTGGCGCTGATTACCTATAGGGCCGACTTTCTTTAAAATACATGGCAAAAATGCAAATATTTATGTTTTTTTAAAATCTGAACCACTTTTTCGTATTTTTTTAATGAAAAAAAGAAGTTAAATGTTTTTGGCATATACTAGTATAAAATATATAACGAAAAAAGTGAAATATATTAAGTTTCTAAGTGATTAAATGTGTGAAAGCAATACGAAAAGTTTTTCCAAGATAATACATTTAATATAATAAATTTAAACAAAGTAATAACAATAAAATTGTTATTAATTAAATAATTAATTAATTTAGGAACTTTAGTATCACGATTTTAAATTAAAAGGTTTTTTGCGTCGTAAAAGTTCATGTACCTAATTTAATATTAAAACATTTTATTTTAAAACAGTATAAAGTATCTTACCAAATTATTTTGCAATTATAAAAATGGCAATAATCAAGAGGTATGTATATGAGATTAATAAAAAGGCAATTTTTAAATTAAAAAAGTATAATTCTTATAAATCTTATATTTAATATAACATTTCAATAAATAAAATGAATGCAACAAGCATTTCAAAAAATTATAACTTTCTGCTGCTTTCTGTAAAACACAACAGTAATAATATGTAATTTTATGTACAAAAAAACGTTTATATTTTCCTTAGATTAGTTAAATTCTTCAAATTAGTTAAATTTTCAACAATTAAATTAGTTAAATTTTCAAAATGTTTTTCAGGCTTTTCGTCTCGTCCCAAATGGAGTATTGGTACGGCTCCTTCTCGAAGTCGCGGCCTTTTATACGGAGTCTAAAACAAATAGTTTATTAAAATTTATTTATTATTTATTTATTTTTTTATTTATTTATTTAATAATAAAAAAAATATTTTTACCACAAATAATTATAGCACGTTCTCAAATTGAAATAATTGCCAATATAAAATAGTATGCCAAGAGAATATGATGAATTATTGATACTCATATACAAATTATTTGCATTATTTTTTGAAATTTTACAAATTGTAAATAGAAAATATATTTTTTGGAGCTAAAGATATTATTACTTAGTTCTTTAAATTCTTTTTTTTTTTAACTATTAATTTTATTCCACGAATTCATGATTAAACTCTGGCGGAATTTGTATTTCAAAGTACATAATAAAAAAAGCAATATATACACAAAGGAAAATAAATACGATAATTAAATTCATACAATAACGTACCGTTCCTAAAACAGTTCCGTCAGGACCAGTAATTGTTCTTTCGCGGATGATGTCACTTTCTGCAAAATGTCTCTCACAAACCGCTTGACCTTCTTTGACTTTAATGTCATCTCTCAAAATTGCTTTTTGCCATTTTTTGATTGACACTTTGTCTTTTGGCACATAAAAAAACCGTTGAGTTTGCTCCTCCGAACTCCGTTTCTTTTTGTAACCAGAATCACAGTTCACTGCTAAACACTTCACCATGTTTAATGTTTTTTTCAATTAATTATATATCACTGATCATTTTTAGCAAAAAAAAACGAAAAAAGGACTAATAAACTACCAGAAAATATAAAAAAACTTCGAATGTTGACAATTTTGCCATGTATTTTCAAGAAAGTCGGCCCTATAGGTAATCAGCGCTACGCTCGGGCAATTTAAGTACTAACGCGCAGGGCAGTCAAATGTGTGCCCATTTTTAGCTTTGAGTGCCAGGGAGCTGATTTTTAGATTGACCCATGACGTTACATAACCTAAAAATACCCAGGAATGACTACTGCGCATGCCAGAGATATCCGTGTTGTGAAGGTGCTTTTACACCTGTGCATGCATGCATGTGCGTACGCATGCATTTACAAACAGTCATTCCAACCTCTGATAAATCTAGTACGCTTGCGAATGCGCGCGTGCATGCATGCAGAGGTGCAAAATCACCTTTACACTACTGCTCTGTGATTTCGCTCTGTTAAAAAAGCCAGAGCACTTTTTCAGAGCAGAAATTGACAGAAACATGTTTTCCAACACACTCTTTACAAGAAAACGAAAAACAAAACTCAACCATTCTGAAATTACCATTGAAATTTACGGCTCAATTCACACTGCGACATTTTACAGAAGTATATTTTCAATTTCAACCAATGAAATTTATGAGACAGCATAGCCGTCAGATTATATCCTAAAAAGAGGTTGAGCACCCCTTCGAGCTCAGAGCGAATTGTCGTAAACGCCAATGGTCTTATTCATGATCGAATAAATACATGGTCTAGCCGTAGAGGGAAGATACGTATAGAGGCGACAATGCCCACCAAGCTTAGAAGATGGGTGCGGGGAATGAGACGTCAGGAGCAGGCTTAGTTCGGGAACCAGCGATGCGAGGCGCTAGTATCCCGAACCAGTAAACGGATAGGAGGGAAGGAGGGACGGAACCAGTGCTTCACCGATAGAAAGTATGCTTAATGTGTGTGAGTGGCATGAGCCAAGAATGTGTGTGGTATATGTGAGTCAGAAGACAGGATAAGCGTGAGAAGTGAAAGAAATTATTACTTGCCAGGTTTTCACCGTAACCAAGAACTGCTGCTAAATCTAGTCGATTTTGAATATTTGCCAAATATGCATTTCATTAAAAGTGAATTTTCAAATTTATAGAATAGTGTATTAATTATCTCAGTTAGAAGAAATAAATGAAAATAATAATTCAGAATTTCCCTAGGGTAGCATTTTATACTTATTTAATTCTGAGTCAGTATAGTAATCCCCCTCTTTTCTAGATCATTTGATTTTTTTGATTGGAAAAATAGAGGATTGAAAAATGTAGATATACAATTTAGAAAGCAGGACGTATATTAATTAAAAGAAGCAAACTGAAACTTCTTGGTTCTAAAAAATTATCGGAATTGCAAGTCTTTCTCCATTACAGAAACGTAGATAAAGTTTCTTGGTGACTATGAGCTGTCAAATTGTAATTTGTTAAATATACTTTCACAAAAATAAGTTTCTTATACTTTTACAGTGCTATTTTTCAATCCAATTTTACTTTGGACTTAGTTCACTATCTTCGATTTCGCAAATTCAATGAATTGTGCAAATTAAATTGTACTATGCCAAGTTTTTGAATTTTTCACATGAAAATTTAGTCAGTTACAAGATTTTTTTAGTAGGTCTGAAATTCACTGAAAATCAACATTCTTGTTAACACTGTAAAAATACTATTATTTCAGAGCTATTTCCAGGTATTGAAATACGACTAAAAAACCTGTCTTGAGTCATACTAAAATGAAACCGCTCGTGGGATTCCAGAGTCGTTTTTCTACATTGAAAATAATAACAGCATGAAGTTATCATATTTAAAAAAAGACCTCTGGTTTTTACAGAGAATGTTTGATAATATTTTGAACAGTTTCTAATAATAACTATGAGTATTCATTCTGAAGATTGTGTGATAATATATCACTAATAGCCCAGAGGGCACAAAACCATGATCATCCCTAGAACGTCCTTGAGACATCCCTAGGACGTCCAATGCCAGTCCAATCAAAGTCTCTAATACGTCCAATGTCGTAAAGATGTCCTAAAGACGTCTTAAAAACATAGGACGTTCTCGGGACATCTTTTGTACTAACATTAGACGTCTTAAGAGCATCCCCAGAATGTCCAAAAGACATGTACCAAAAGACATCTTAAGGATGTCCCGAAGACTTCTCTAGGACATCCTTAATTTTTTTGTCCACTGGGAGCATAATACTTTCCTGGACGTAGCAAAAAGCGTTTGTTTATTTATAACTTAACAGCATATGAATATTAGGTGTGCTTAAACAAAAGCAAGTCCGAATTTCAACGTGCATTTTCGATTTTTTTGTTTCTTGTGGGTTAAAAATGAACCACGTGGAAGGAGAAATAAATTGGTTTGTTTTTACAGAAAAATTGATTCTTCTCGAAAAAGGCAGGTCATTACGCAAAATTATATACAGAATATAAAAGACGTGACTCATTAAAATGATTTTTTATCGTAATTATTTTTATAATTATGCATTCTTAGGGAGATATGCGAAGGAAATCGTTTTAACGTAGTATGAATTATCTATCCCGCTTATGGAGAGGTCTTCAAGTATGCATAATTTATGAAGAGACTGATGATCCAACAATAATCTTTTTAATAAGCCGCATCTTTTACATTCTTCATCATTTGCCAGTATGATCAGCTGTTTTAAAAAAGATGAATCTTTGTGTAAAACCAGACAAATTTACTATAAGCGACCTCTAAATATTATCTGATTCATGTCTCTTTTCACGTGGTTCATTTATAACCCAAAGGGAACAGAAAAATGGAGTCTGCAAATTGAGATTCGGAATTCTTTTTTCTTTTATATACCCCTTATAAATATTTTAATTTATAATTGATTATTATTAATTTTCGCCTTATTTAATTTGCTACAAAAATATGTCTTTGCATATTTATGGCGAAACAATCCCTTATTTTCATGGAAAAATGTAGATATTATGTTTTTCATTGAATTATTCTTTTAAGTTGATGGTAATCATATTTTTTAACATTTTTTCCATGATAATATTAGTTTATAATCTTTCCAGTACGACATTGCCATCACTTATATTTTAAAAAAACTTGTACTCAGTCATAACACAAAACTTGTTGTTTGTAGAAATTTGTACGAATATAGTATTTATTATGTACAAAAAATGTATTTATAAATAATGTTGAAATTTCATAACTATATGAGATATAAACGCTTTCTGGGGAAAGAAATAACAAAAATATGTAGAACTTTAATTTTCAACCGCTGGATTATCAGGATCTATTTGGAAGTTTTTACCTGCGTTTATGGACGCTCCTAAAAGATAAAAAAGAGGCAAAAGACAGCAGGAAAATGCAGAAGATGCCTAAAATAAACAACGTTTAAAAAAATTCCGTCATATGTAAAAGTTTGAATATAGTCCAGGCATCTTGTACGAAAAAATTTATTTTCATCTGGAACGGTTTGTTACTTATGTTATTAATGCCGTTGCCGTTTTCCGTAGGATATTTGACGAACGAGCTATTTAAAAAACTTTTTCTGGTTAAAAATAGCAAAAAATGTGTTTTTTTTTTAAGAGTCCTAACTCTTGACCTATGAAGGCTGGAAGATAGTTTTTTTTACATTTACACATAATTTTCTACATGAAATTTTTTTCTCTGTCATCATTAACATAGATTTACCCACAAAAGAATTATTTTCAACAAACTAAACACGAGTAATTTGCTCTGAAGAATACGTCAAAAGTGGTCAAGTTTGGGAGGCCATAACTTATGACACTTTGAGGTTCGGTCATTGTTCTTTTTAGAATTACTCGAAATTGCGTACACTTTAATTAGAATGGAGAATATTTTTTCGTAAAATTGACAGGTTCTAAAGTACAAATATTAACTTCAGAATTGGGTTTTAGCCTCCTTTTTGAAAAAAATCGGGGTTCTTTGAAGACATACAACTCTGCTCCTATTCTTGAAAGAATTTTCTTCTTTTTTTTTAACTTTTTCAGAATTTTCTAAAGTTTACGAAAGCAGTCTACGAAAACACTGTTTTTGGAAAATTGTTCAAAAATATTTTCTGGAAGCGTCGTAGTCATGTTTGGAAAAGTTCAAATTCCCATCCCATTGAAATTCTCAGTGAAACGCTATAGAGAACGAACGCGGTGAAAAATTACAAGATGCCTGGACTAATATGACGAGAGTTTTTTAGACGGAAAGTTATTGTTTTTAGTGGTAATGTTGATCCACTGCAATTTGCCTTTCTATATGTAGGGTGCTTCAAACCTTCCTTGCCACTCTGCAATAGTAAATTTTGGATTACAACATAAACGGTAGGGTTGTTAATGAATTTTCCTTACATATAAATCTCTGTAACAATTTCAGAACTTTGCAGGTGTGAAAATGGAATGTGCGTTATTTTCAATACTTTTCACGTATAAATTCTATGGAAACAATCAAATATTTATAAAGCAGATCGTTATGTCTTGTAGTCTTAAGAAATAAGAATATTCTCTCCATTTTCAGTGCTGAACTTTTTTTAAATGAAAAATTTGGACAAAGCAACCATTTTTTACATAACAATTGAAACATTTGTTACCGTATTGGTAAAAGTATAGGAAATATGATTGTTTGTTGTTTTGGTAAAAATATATATTTTTGTACTCAGGAGCCGTGTATAAATTACGTGAAGAAATTAATTACGTCAAAAAAATTATTTATCGGAAAATTCCCGTAATGGGGCATAATACTCTGTCTGATTTTTCCCTACATTAACAATGTTAGAATTGCAAGAGCCCATACTGCTGGAGAATATTCTTCTTTCTACGTGTAGATTAATAAATATCAATTTTGTCGAATAAATACGTCCAAATTATACAAATAATATTAAAAGTTGAAACCCTCAAGGATATTGTATATCATATTTTACTGGAGAAGCAAGAGAAGAAATGTATTTCTTGTTTATTAGTTCGTTATTTAATATTATAGGATTTTGTTATACTTTTAATATTTTTAAATGTTGAGTTAGAATCGCAATTTTGATTTTTTTTTAAGTGTTTCATTGAAACAATTTCTGCACTTGAGCTCTCGAATTTAAACTCGCCGGACGCTCGAAAACGCTAAAAGCGTTGCCCCGGGTCTCAAGGAATGGGAATTTTCAAATTCACAAAATTAATTTTCTAGATGTAGGCTTCTATATTTTAGCAAGGCATATTTAGAATTTTTATATCTTAAAATTAGTTTTAAGAATAAAAATTAAAAACTGAAAAGAAATTTTTTTCCTAATATTCAATAAGTAATTAAAACATAAATCATCACAACTCGTACAAATTTTATTGAAACTCTTTGAAAGTAAGGACACATACAAAGTATACTCAGCGAATGCCTACAAAATAATAAAAAGTTTAAAATGACCTTTTGTTTAATAATATCCAATTGCAAATTAAGGTCGATCTGTAACCACATTTTTCAACTTTCGGAGACAAAAAGTATCGAGGCCACTTAAAATCTAAAACAACTTCCAGCGAGAAAGTTGTTCTATATAGTTCAAAGAAAATGTCTGGAATATTTTAGATAAATTCATTCAAAATTGATCGAAATATGTACTTTGTAAAATAGTACGAGAGTGGGGTGAGTTATTGGATCCGAGAGCTCAACTGTACCTACGATAACGATAAAATGTTTTCTTATTTATAAGTTTCTTTTTGAAGTTGTACCTACATTATTCAGATTTTTTCCACGAGTGCAGAAAGATAAGTATGAGAGTAGAGAATGTATAAGTACAAAATCAAATAATGCAAAAAATGCCCATAAATTTTATTATAATTCTAAGAAAATAATTATTGTATGCGAAGGACATTATTTGTACATTTTTATTAGTGTATTGATTAATAAGTTCACGTGTTTATTATGGTTACAATTTAAAAGCAAATAATATTCAATAAATGCTCACATATTGTAATAATAATGACTATTGTAATTAATCATTCTAAGAAAAGAATTATTCGTCTAAGCGAATAAAAAAATTTCTAATGGGGTCATTGAAAAAAAACTCTTTTGTTTTTCAATTTTAACTTAAAATATTGAAATATAAAGTTTCAAATGAAAAACGCATCGGTGGATATTTCCATTCACGAAAATATTGGAAGAAAGTGAATATCCAGAATATAGTTCGGAAAGACCAGTCCAGGTATAAGGGTTCTAAATTTTTTGCAGTTCGACTCATGTACACGGCACACTCTCTTCACCTACCCCACTGACACACGTTAAGCATAAAGCACTGGTTCGTGGCACTAGCGCCACGCGTTGCTGGTTCCCAAACTAAACCTAACTGAGCCTTCCCCTGCCGTCTCGCTCCCCTTAGCGTGCTTCAAACTTCCCGCTGCATTGTCGCCTCTATACCTATCTTCCCTCTACGGTCTAGCCACTTGAGGGCCCCGTTTTGTACAAGTCACGCAACCGCTTAGTGTCACCATTTTGTTAGTATAACCGCGCAGTTTGAATCTGATGCATACTCTGTACGACAAACTATTGTAGGAAAATCAGTATGTAGGAAGATAATATTATGCAAATATTGAAAGAATGAATTCCAGAATTACTTGGAATACGTACTGAATCCTGTATATTAGAACACTGATAAGAAAATAAATTATAATTGAGTTTGTAAGGTTAAAGAGATTAATGAATCTCATTTTTACGATGAAAATATAAGTACGTAACAGTAATTGCTAAATAACATCCTAATATATACATGTACAGAAATAAATAATTTTTTAATCAATTTAGAAATAATGCAATCAAACTTTAAACCAAATTTAAATTTTGTTTTGGATATTTTTTGTTGATATTATTAATAATGACAAATAACGGAATGGAAGCATACATCACAATAATCAGTATATGTTTCATTAACAGTTATGAAAGTACAATCTGGTAAAATTTGGATTTTTATAATTTCTTTTTACATATTATATTTTTCTTTCTCGTACTGACGGACACTTTGGAATCGTTAACACAATACCAAAGAAAATTAAAAATATATAATAATCCAACTTTTTGTTGATGGGACAAATCGAGACAAAGTTTGAAAAACTCTATGACCTTTATATGGGAAAATTCGTAAATGTGTTTAAAGCTCAGAAAAGAAAAAACCTTTGTTTTAGGAAAGCACCAATATTTAAAGTACCTACTTTTTTGTTTTGATGTTAATCTTTTGCCTGCGATTATTATACAAAAACTTTTGTCATTTTTGGAATGAACAATATGTGTGCGGGATACATTTTATTCATTAAGATAATTTACAACAAGAAATCAAGATCTACTTCATCTTTGACATTTCGGAGAGAAAACTTTGTCCACGAATCACCATATAATGCAATGTGGAAAGTAAATTATCATTAGCTTCATTTGTATATATTTATAGTAAGACTTATATCATTCTTACATTCTTCTCATATTGTAAAATTTCGAAATTATTTTGTCTTTACATATAAATATGTATGTATGCAATATTATAGGGTTTATATATTTATATTATAGGGAAAGGCAACAGGGAGTAACTGATAAAATGGAAATTGTGCAGGAGATCGAGCGCAAAAACATTGTGTCAAATTTAAATCGCAATTAAAAAAACATGAAATTATGCCTTCGAGTTGACGTATTGCTTGAGTTACTGAATACAGAGGGAAAAAGTTTAATAAAAAAGTCATTCAGTTCGGAGAAAATTAAGTTTTACTTTTGAAGTTAGAAGTTTTTGGTTTCTGAAAATCGTCTTAAAATCGTGACAAAAATTGTAATTTTCATTTCGTTTTTTAAATGCTTAGACGTACTCGAGATGACCAGTTGATAAACACAAAGAAAGTTTTATTGAAAAAATGTATTCACTTCCCAAAAAATCAATTTTCAATGAAACGGTGTCACTGTATGACAGACGATTTTTCGCATTCAGGTAGGGATAAATAATAGAATTAACATTTTCTGCTGTTGAACCATGAAGATATTGAATTAAATGCCTTTTATGAATATCATAAAGAAAGCTTTATCACGAAAGTCTTTATTTTTAATTTATATGGAAATCAAACTTTTAGGTATTGCTATCATCAACAATACGATTTCGAAAAATTACTTTTAACTTGATATGTATTTTAATTTTGGAGAATTTTCTAACAATAAATCACATTTTCAAAAAATTGTCAGTTGCCACCTTCTGCCTTTCCACCCTTCATATATTAATTATATTACGAGCGTTAGAAAAATTTGTAGGAAAAGAAGAGTGAACAAGAGTATCGATAATTATAAATAAATATTTAATATCTTTCGATCAAATTTTCCGCCAAAATTGAGGAAAAAATATTTTAAAATGAATAATGCATAATAATTATTCTTTTATATGTCATGAGCACTGCATTATAATTAATTAATTCAGTACTTTCCCAATGGGCTTCAATTTTATTTTATTCTATACACATATGCCAGTTTTTGTCAGCAGGAAGAGGTTGTGATACACATAACCTAAAATCATAGTTAATCCGTAATTTCCTTTACCCATCTTCAACATTAAAATATATTTTGTTAGTATTGGAATATTTCTATACCTCAAAATTACACACAAAATTTAATTCTAAAATTTTAATTTTAAAGTCACATTTGCCGCCTTACTTATCCAAGATGGAGAAACTAAGCGGTTGGTTCTGATTGGCTCAGTTTTTTTTACTTCCGCGTGGCTAGACCATGTATTTATTGGATCATGATCTCATTACTTTCATTGCCAATGCACAGTTACAAAGGCAGATCTTTATATGGTATGAGATTTTTGGATCTCTAAATATTTGTAATTGTTTCAATGAGAAAAAGCTTCCAGTTACTATTATTATCAATTCTAAAATGCCCCACCTTTATTCATGAACTACAAACTGGGTTACAATGATTAATACTTGAATTCCAAAATGAAAAGGTACGTGGTAAGGATGGTGAGAGTGTATAAACATTCCATCTAGATTATGATATTTAGTTTTGTTCCCGTATAAATATATTTATGTAAATATATAGAGTATAGTGTACCAGACACTGAGGGCGCTTTTACACTTGCAGTTCAGCGGTTTGCATGCAGAAAGTTCACAAGAGTGAAAGAGATAGGCTGTTCTCCGTCTCTTTCACTCTTGTGGACTTTCTGCATGCAATCTGCTGTTCTGCAATCGTGTGAAAGCGCTCTGAAAATGTGGTTTAAAAAAATATTTGTATTGAGACACATTCGGAGCATTCGTAGACATAACATATAAAAATGACAATTGCATAAAGTCTGGTATTGAAAGACGCATGTGGGAAAAATCATAGTAGTGCAGGCGCCCTGTCCAAAAAAGGCTCATTTGAGGAAATAAATAAATGCTACCTGAAATTTGACTTCGGATTCTTGTAGTGCTAGCATGTAGAACAAAAGCCTATATGTTTGCGACCACTGCGTCGGAAGCACTGTGTGTGGAAACAATGGTTAAAAATAGCAAATACAGGTTTTTTATTTATTGCAACTAACCTATATGTCTGTCAGGAAAAAAGTATAGTTAAAAAATGTAGGTCTTACAAATATCTACAAAATGACGTGTCGTACATTAATATTTGTTCATTTGTTTACTTGGAAAAAAATTAAAACCGCCCGAAAGTGCCTTTCTTAAATATGCAATTATTATTTTAATTATTAATTAACAAATTACAAAGTGTAGCAAACTTCAGCCCACAATAATAATTATTTTTCATAACGACTAATTTGTTATTAAAAAATGGACTGTTTTTCAACGGAATTTCTACAGATTTGGCCGATAGGATCTCTACAAAAAGTGGGTTATGAGGTTCATGATGCAAAACTAATCTTAGGTGGCAGCACCGAGCCGTGTACTAGACCCTCTGTCAATGAGGTACAAATTTCAAGAAAAGAAATTTGGTTAATAAGTATAAAGTGCCATTTATACCTTGTAAACATAAAAAAAATATATTTTTCAAACTTTTTCATCAATATTGATCATATAGCACTCGTAAAAGGTTGATAAATCCTTTTCTGACTGTCACATGTAAAGTGAGGTTAGGTTTACTATAGTTCACCATATATCCGATTGTATGTATAATTTCCACTAAAAGTATAAAATACCTTCGTATATAAGCACTCAGCATATATTTAATGATTATTTACCCTCGTATATTTAATTATAAGCATCCGTACACCTAGCACCATATTTTTTTCGTCTCATCGACAGAGGGTCTAGTACTCGGCTCGGTGCTGCCACCTACGATTAGTTTTGCATCATGAACCTCATTGTCCTCTACGGGAGTTGTGCTATCAAGTACACTAAGCGGCAAAACGATTTTTCATTATTAAATTGCACAAACATGGTACAAAAAGAGGTTGTGTTTTTTCGTTATAAACAAATAGAATAACTTTATCAATTTTCACTCAATGGAATCGGAATGAAATTTATTCGATAAGTGTTATTTTTCTACACATTAAAAAAAAGAAAGAAAAAAACGTTGCAGAGCCGAGGGAGATAATTTTTTTTCTTCAAGAATTACTGCTACTGCAATTTTCAACCTACAGAGCTGAAATTTACATCAAATACAGAATAAGAGCTGTACTATTTGTTATTAAATTTCCAAGGCAATGTATTATTATTTTGTTGTTGATTATGGTGACTTATTATGGGAGAAGGATTGATGCGGTCTGTGGCGGCGAAGTGGGGGTAGCCGCTGTTGCGTACGTATGGTTATCAGACAATGTTTATAGAATTTTTATTTATTTTTTTCCTAAAGTAATTTTTCAGATTTAAAACTTTAAAAGAATAAGGTTTATATTATAGTCAATCCTATAAACAATATATTAATGGCAAAATTAGGGAAGATAAGTAAAGTAGTTTTAAACATAACGTATTAGACATAATTTTTTCGAGAATCAACCAACAGATTTGTAACCAGCACAAAAAGCTAGTCCAAGATAAAAAAAACATCTTGATACATCAATTTGTTGCTGAGATATTAAAACTGTTTGAAATTTGAACGCGTGAATTCAATTCCGGAGCGAGCTCCTGGCATGCCACAGCGGCTTAGTCCACTCCGCCTCCGCTGACTGTGTCGATCCTTTTCTGTGAAATTTTCCGTGAATCTGACACGATTATAAACAATACATTTAGAATGCATATCCTCGTGAATTTTATAACAATTAGTAGAACTCTTTTTCTATATTTGATACTAAATTGAGGTTTATAAAACGAAAGCTGACCTAAATATTCCATTTGTTATAAGAAGAAAACTTAACATCTTTTGTAAGCGATTTTGATGCAATTTAAGAATGAAAAATCGTTTTGCCGCTAAGTGTACTTGATAGCACAACTCCCGTAGAGGACAATAACGCACTTTTTGTTGAGATCCTATTTGCCAAATCTGTAGAAATTCCGTTGAAAAATAGTCAATTTTTTAATAACAAATGAGTTGTTATGAAAACTAATTATTATTTTGGGCTGAAGTTTGGCACACTTCTTAAGGATGATAAGGGACACATTTTCTGAAAGTTTGAAACTTGTTAATTAATAATTGCATATTTAGAAAAAGGCACTTTCGGGCGGTTTTAATTTTTTCCAAGTAAACAAATGAGCAAATCTTAATGTACGACACGTCATTTTGCAGATAATTGTAAGACTTACATTTTTTAACTACACTTTTTTCCCGAAAGACATATAGGTTAGTTACAATAAACAAAAAACCTGTTTTTGCAATCTTTGACCATTGTTTACACACACAGTGCTTCCGACGCCGTGGTCGCAAACATATAGGCTTTTGTTCTACATGCTAGCCCTACAAGAATCCGAAGTCAAATTTCAGGTAGCATTTATTTACCCAAATTGGACAGGGCGCCTGGACTATAAGCATTCTCACTTGTGACGTCACGCGCTCTCACCGACCTTTGGGGGAATAACAGTGCCCGTAAGCCCATGTAGATTGCACGTGTTGCTCGAGGTTTTCAAAATTGTTTTTGTTTTTTCGAAATGCTAAGTGAGTATTTGGCAAAATTGTCGGGAGATGTGAAGACCCGTACATCCAAAAAATAGAAAATTGTGATCTGTATGCTCTAAAAGATGAAGATTTTTGTGAAAATGACAGTGCAGTGCCGTCGATCACTAGTAAATATATTGTCACACTTTATTCAACCCCACAGTTCTTTAACCATTAAGTTATTTAAAATCATGTAAAAGTTTTGTTCTCATACATCTTATGAAGCTGTTTTTGTGGTAAAAGTGAAGTGCATGGAGTTCGATGGTACTTTTCTGCTTTTGAGTGAGGTTAGTATGACATTAGTGTATTTTTAGTTACAAGATAATGTTTTTGTTATTATTTGCTATTAATAATTTCTTGTAACAACATTAAATTTCTTTATTTTTCATTTAAATTTAAGGTATAATTCGTAATCTTAGATAACTATGCGATACTATCATTAATTAAAAAGTATACAGTTACTATATCAATAGTTCGCGAATCGATATTTTGTTTTCCGGCTACTCGCCCGCTCGTGGAGAATCGGTGAATTTCACGAGTTTTTGATCGCAAATCTTGAAAGGGGAAATAAAGTCGCCAGGATAAAAAAAATTTTGCATGAAAATATAACTTTCGACGAGTAACCTCGAAAAAAGAAAATTCAAAAAGCTCCAGTAGAAACCGAGAAAAAAATTTATGAAAATGGCGCATTTTGGTTATTTTTCGACCTTAAATCGCTCGTAGCTCGAAAACGAAGCGCTTTTCGGAAAACTGACAAGAGTTAAAAAGTGCTTATTTTTGCCCAAAATATATAATAAATGTGTTTTCGTATCGATTTTTTAATCCTATTCAATTTTGCAAGTTTTTTGTTAATAATAAATTACTGACCATTGGTACGAAAAAATGTCACTGAGGTTTTTTGTTCGCAACAACATAATACATCGATTAGAAAAGGTTTAATCTTGGCGAAACTATCTGGTCGGTCAACTCGTTTTTGTATACGTCTTTTTAGGGGTGCACCGCTCGCCTATAAAGGTACACAGTTACACAGTGTCCCGAGTACGATTTTTATTATTTTTCACTATGTTGCACCACTTCAAAAAATTTGACAAAAGTATATGTTGAAGAGGACATCTGAAGGAATATTCATGGAAAAAATGGTGGGTGTCACTATAAAACATAACCTCAAAAAAAATTTAAGATCTGTTATTTTTATCCAAAAATTTTTTCAATTTTTTTTTAAATCGTCCCATCGACCTGCATAACATATTTTTTCCTCATCAAAATCGGTCAAGCCGTTTATGAGGAAAACTACTTTTTTGGTTTTTCTTTCCCCCTCTATAACTACTCTAAAAATACATTTTCGAGGTTGAGACTTGGAGGTCTCCCGGCTAGGCCCTTTCATGTAATTTTTTAAAATATAAAGCTAATTTTCGGGTCAGATGTGAAACTCGATCCGAATCGACCTGAAGTCTGCAAGAACCCATCTCGGGGCCACAAAAGCAGAAGAGTCAAATCAGTTCTAAGTATTAAAAAAACAGTTGACACATTTTTAATAAATCAGAGCTCAGTTATTGAAATGTAGAGAGTGTTAAGAGGTAAAACATGATTTAACATAAGTTACAAAAGAAAGCTTTAATACAATGCCTGGTAATTTTTTCTCTAAAATTAATTTTAAGTTTAAATTTCCGAATTATTATTAATAAGATTAATTAATCAATTATTTTTATAATTAATCTGTAGGACTTGCATGTTGGTGGCGGAAGTGAGAACGTGTTCAGTGACAGGTGGTGAGAGGATTTTACGGAATTTGTGTGGAAGGTGTGAGTGGAGTGTGAGGGTGGAAGCCTAGGAGGTGAGTAGGGTTGTGTGGGGTGAATTGGGGAGATAAAAAGTAATTTTTCAGTTCAGGTGTGAGGTGGGATTTAGTTAGATAGAGAAAGTGAGGTAAGGTTGGCAAGGAATCGGGGGAGTTTGTGGTCAGGAGTCTTGGGCCTTCGAGGGATCAAGGGTGGTTCTCGCAGAGTTGGGGGATGTTAAGGGAGAGAAAGGGGTGTCTGTAGGGGCTGTGAGGAATTGAAAAAGGGAAATAAAGGGAAAATTTGGCGGCGGTAGACGGCAGCATTCTTCAGAGACATCTGTCGGTTGCGGATGGTACTGCATGGAGAGGTCCCAGTTACCGGCGGCAGAGCGGGAGGTGGGCAGTGAGAGTGCTGGTAGTGAAATTGACGGGGAGGAAATTTTTCACGTGCCACGACGGCCAACAGCGCGTGGTCCGGTGTCGAGCGGCGCGTCGGGGAGAGGGAGAAAGCGGAACGGTGGGACCGAAGGAAGCGAGAACACGTAGGCCCCCCTCCCCCCGGAAAGTCGGAGATGGAGGCTCTCGGGATGCTGTTAGGCGTGATCAGGGGGCTGAGGGAGGACGTAAGGGGGACTAACGAGCAGATGGAAGGCATGAGGGAGGACTTGAGAATCAGAGATGAGAAATGAGCAAAGAAGGTGAAAGAGCTGAGGGAGAGAGTAGAAGGGTTAGAGAGGGAAAGAAAAGAAAAAGAAGTTAAAATAAAGCAGATGGAAGAGGAGAGTAGTGTGTGGAAGGAAAGGACGGGGAAAAGGCTTGAGAAGGTGGAGGGCAGGACGGAAATGGAAGTAGGAGACGGGGGTGGGGAGAGCGAGATTAAAGGTATTTGGGAGAGGGTAGAGAATATGATAGAAGAGAAAGTGGGAGAGCGTAGGAATGAAAAGGAGGAGAGGGCGAATAGGGAAAGGATAAGGGCAATGGAGTTGAGAATGGAGAGAAAAGAGAAGGCAGACAGGAGAAATAATATTGTGATAAGAGGGTTGAAGCTAAAGAGCGGGGAAGAAATGGAGGGTGTGGAAGCGCTGCTGCAGAGCATAGGGTGGGTTAAAGGCATGGTAGGGAAAGTTAAGTTGGAGGGGAGAAAGGAGAAGGAAGTGGCGGTTGTGGAGTTGGAGAGCTGGGAAGAAAAGTTGGGAGTAATGCGAAATAAGAATAGGATAAAGGATAAGGGAGTTTTCATCGATCACGATTTGACGAGAAAGGAAAGGGATGTGCAGAGAATGCTGTACGAAAGGGCTAGGAGGGAGAGGAGTGAAGGGAGATCGGCGAAGGTAGGATATCGGAAAATAAAAGTAGATGAGAAAATGTGGGTGTGGGACGAGGAGAAAGAGGTGTTGAAGAAAGTGCAAGGGAATTTGTTTCGTAGGAAGTAGGGGGGGGGGTAATGCAGGGTAGAGGAGTAGTGAAGGTGCTGCACTGGAACGTAGCAGGGGTAAAAGAAGAAGGATGAGGAGTTCTGGAGGTATATCCAGGAATTTGATGTTGCGGGACTGGTAGAGACGCGGGTAGAAAGAAAGGAATGGGATAGAATAGAGCCGAAGCTGCCAAGGGGGTATAGGCAAAGATATTATAAACGTAGATGCGGTGCGGGTTTAGTTACCCGCGATAAATATAGACGGCGCGTCCGGCGAAAATTTGCAGTTCCCCTCTATCCTCCACCACCCCCTATAGCACCCATCGATATAGTTTGCCAACAGCCACTTGGAGCGCTGTAAGCAACTCTCATCATACTCCTCGAGGCGCACTGATGGTAACTTAGCTCGGACAAGAACCATTCAAATTGAAATTAAGTTACCAGTTAAAACATTTTTACAATTTTATCAATCTTTCAAAATGTTTTGATATGTATTTTTGGGATGACTGAAAAATCCCGAATAATAAAATTCCCGATACTGTAAACTTCCCGAAATTATAAAATTGCCGAAATCTGAAAATCCGCAATTTGAAAATTCCCGAATAATAAAATTCTGTACAGTTTACAATATTACCGAATTTTAAAATTCCCGAATAATAAAATTTCAGTTAGAATATTGTCGAATAATAAAACATACAAACTATAAAATTTCCGAAATTAAGCAATTAAGACAATGGTTCTTCAATAAATATTATTTATTTATTAAAAATACAATTGTTGTTAGCTATTTTTGATTTAAAAATCGAGGAAACTATTAAGTAGTTACCAGAAACGCGGATAGAGGGAGTGGAAGGGGGAGTGAAATGGGAGTTGGAGGAGTGTGTGTCGCAAGACTTGTGGCGTGCTTTTGGTGATAATAAATGTTGAGTTTCTGAGAACTCTGAGTTATTTATTTAACGGAGAACTCCTTAAAACGAGTGTGAGGGTAGTTGTGGCGTGAACCTGGAGGATTCCAAAAGTCAGGAGCAGCCGAGGTCAGTTATTCGAACTGGAGGAATATTTTTGTTTACAATTCAGAAGTAGGATTGCATCCCAACATTCTGACGAATAATCCTTGGTCTTGTCAGGGAGCTCGGAGACGACAAGTACCTGGAGAAGTCTGTGAAACATTTAAACACGGCTTTGGAGGTTAGTTTCACGACATGGCCAAAATGGCGTCGTATTAAAATTGGAGGACAAAGGAAGTGTTGTCGACGGTGAGTGTTGCGACTTATTTTAATTTAACGAGGATACAAATATAAAAAAATGAGTAGTCCATCGGGATTTGGTGAACGGTCCAGCGGATGGCAAAGGCAAAGTGTGGCAGCGACTGATTTTTTGGAGACGAGAAGCGCGATCAGTGACGGCGGTGCTCAAAGCAGTTCATTTATCGGGGGTGGTGGGGGAGATTATCTGAGTGCTAGTGAATCACGTTTAAATGACCTTACGGTTCCTAGGAATGTGTGGGAATGTTACGAGCAAACTTTCCAAGGGTTCCTTGGTGGAGGAAACGCTGATGTACGAGCGAACCTTGCGAATGTCCCAATTGTGCAAATATGGGATGGGAGTCAAGCACCGGGCGTGCAACGAAATTTCCAAGATAGGCGACCTGTACCAAGGCCACGAAGATTGAGTCTTGGACAAGCGAATTTATCAGGACGAGAGGTGAATGCAGCTCCATTTCGGGCACAGAATGTGAAAGGTGAAACGCAACCCCCTTACGGTGAGACCAGTGATCAGTCGAAAGTGGTTCAGGATCTTTTAGCTCAATTAATGATTGAAAATCCGAACGTGCTCTTGAATAATCGTAGGTTATTAAAAGCTTTGGTCGGAGTGGCAGATGAACCGAAAGAGGAGGACAGAAGCTCTTCTCATTACCGATGTACTCTTCCATCAGTTTCCAAGATCCGAGAATATGACGGGAAAGGAAAATCACGTAAAGCGGAAATGTGGTTGGAAGTCCTCGAGGATTTGGCAGCATTAAACAAATGGAGCGAAATAACGAAGTTGAGAGCAGCGATCACGGGATTGAGAGAGACGGCTAGAGAGTGGTGGTCGGCAGAGAGACACCTTATAACAGCTTGGATTGAATTTCGACAAAGATTTCAGAAAATATTTATACGTGAACAAAACAGGACGGAGTTATGGCGTCAGTTACCAGAAAGAAGACAATTACAAAATGAGTCGACGACGAATTATGTCATTGACAAATTGTATTTGTGCAGACAACTCAAATTAGACTTTACGGAAATTAAGATACAAATTCTTGAAGGATTGTGGTCACAGCAGTTGTTTGTGCAGCTGAGTGCTCGGAAGCACACAAGAGAAGAAGATTTCTTGGAAGACCTCACTCAGTTGGAAGCGATGAATGTGTCCCGACGACCTGTCAAAACGACAAAACCGGAAGATAAGAAGACAAACTCGGAATCGACAAATTTGAAAGAAACATCAACGGGCGGACATCAGAAAACTTTTAAAACCTCAGCAGTAGGTAAGCGTCAGGATAGATGCTACAATTGTGGGGATGAAGGTCATCTGGGAAGAGATTATCCACGACCTGGGAAAAATGTTTGTTATAAATGCAAGCAAGAAGGTCATATCAGCAAAAATAGCCCAAAGAAGGAAAATAAACCTTCTCCTTCATTAGTCAACGTGGTGGAACGAATCACAAATCCAAGTACCTGCAAAAAGGTTATAGTTAACAACGAGTATGTGATAACTGGATTCTTGGATGGAGGAAGTTCGAACTGTTTGATTCGGAAGTCGATGGTGAAGCATTGTAACTTCAAGGTCAGATCACCGGAGCAAGCACCCGGAGGAGGTGTGATGGTTGGATTTGGAGGTCCGGCACAAGCATCTGGAGTGGTGAATCTTGTCCTTGAGATCGATAGAGTTGTGGGAGAAACAGTTCAAGCTTTAGTTGTTTCAGATTCAATGATTCCACGTGAAATATTGATTGGGAGGAGTTGGATGAATCAAAAGGGAATTCGGAGTGTTTCTGAAGAAGGAAACGTGCAATTTTGGAGAGTGCCGCGTAAGCTGAGTGACGACCTCCCTGTAGAAGCTGTCGATATCAATACAACTAGTCAAGTCAAGGTGACTGAATGTGTGGTAATACGTCCATCGGGGGCATACTTGGTGCATGCCAATTCGATAGCTGGTTCCATTGACATATTGATGGCCAACTACGGGAAGAAGGAGATAGCAACGCTCAAGGTAGGAGAAAATATCTCGAAAGATCAGGAACTTGAACTTTTTAATCTGGCTAATCAATATCGAACATGTTGGTCTTTGAATTTAGAAGAACTAGGATGCACCCACTTGACGGAAATGGAGATACGAGAACTGGAGGGAGCTAAGTCGGTAAATTTAGCACCATATCGCGCAACTAAAACAGAAAGAGACCAGTTTAAAAACATCCTGGACGAATACAAGAGAGTGGGTCTGGTCCAAGATACGAAGTCATCATACGCCAGCCCAGCAATGATAATCAAGAAGAAAAACGGAGAACCTAGGATGGTGATAGACTATAGGAGACTCAATGCTCAAACTTTAAAGCAGAGCTACCCTTTGCCTAACATAGACGACCAGATACAGGAATTATCGGTAGCCACAATATTTGCTACTTTAGATTTGGCTCTTGGATACCATCAGGTTCCTTTAAGTAGAGAGGCTAGAGAAAAGACAGCGTTTGTGACACCGGAGGATTCTGGAGAGTTGACAAGGTTGTCGTTCGGCTTGAAGAACGCTACATTCGAATTTGGACGTGTCATGAACCAAGCTTTGGGGAATCTGCGAAACAAAGTCGCATTATTCTACGTGGATGATGTGATCATTCCTGCAAGAGATTGGGATGACCTTTTACGACGATTGGAGTTGATATTACAAGCATTGGAAAAGGCAAGATTAACCTTGAATCCAAAAAAATGTACATTCGGAGTCCCTGAGGTGGAGTATCTTGGACATAGAATTTCAGCTGAAGGACTACGACCGGGAGTGACTAAGGTGGATGCAGTTAAAAGGTCTCCGGTTCCGAAGAATGTTCACGAGGTGAGACGATTTCTGGGATTGACAGGTGCATTCCGAAGATACATCATACGATATGCCTTGAAGGCGGAGCCACTGACGAGACTACTGAAATTGGATACAAAATTTCAATGGACGCACGAACAACAAAGAGCATTCGAGGATCTACGAAATGCCTTGTGTGAAGAACCTGTTCTTGCTCTGTATAACTCAAAGGCAGAAACAGAACTTCATACGGACACCAGCGCTGATGGCTTAAGTGGAATGCTGCTACAGAAAGGTGCAGACGACTGTATGCACATAGTTTATGCAGTGAGCAAGAAGACTACAGACGTAGAGCACATTTATCATTCCAGTAAACTGGAGCTCATGGCGATAGTCTGGGCGGTTGATAGATTGCGATCATTTTTAATTGACATTGAATTCACAGTCGTTACGGATTGTCAAGCTTTGGTATATTTGAATGCAAATAGGACCAAAAATCCTCAAATCTCCAGATGGGCCGAGTTGTTGCAGGAATATCAAATGACAATACGTCACAGACCAGGTGTACGGATGGCTCATGTCGATGCTCTGAGCAGGGCGCCAGTGACTGAAGCAAAGTACACGTGGGAAGAAGTTGTGGATCGAAGAATGGTCTATATTTCTATGACTGGGGAAGAATTTGGATTAGCGATGCAGGCCGCAGATCCAGAATTGAAGGAATTTGCTTTAATTCTTCAAAAAAATCCGGAAGATCGAACTGTTGGAGAGAAAAATAAAGCAGATGGATATCAAATGGTTCAGCAACTTATTTATCGAGTGCTAGGGTCAGGACAAACAGAGCACTGGGGAATGGTGATTCATAAGTCCATGAGGAAATCGATCGTGGTTCTGTATCATTTCTGGTTTCCAAGATTAAAAAGGTATGTGAGACGCCATATATCTATGTGTCCCGAATGTATTCTAACGAAATATCCAGCAGGACGGAAACCTGGAGAGCTTCAGCCGATCCCACCCGGGAAGAGACCATTTGAGGCCATACATGCATACCATCTTGGTCCTTTCGAGCGGAGTAGAAGAGGAAGAACTCATCTGTTAATCGTGATAGACAATTTGACGCGTTACACCCTCCTAATCCCATGTAAAGACACGAAAGCTCAAGGAGTGATGCGGAGTCTGAAGACTATCCTTTCGGTGTGGGGACTGCCCAAACGGTTGATCACCGATCGAGGTGCTTGTTTTACGGCAAAAATTGTTGAAGAATTTTGTAACGGAATGGAAATCAGGCACACGTTGACTTCACCACGTCATCCTCAGGCCAATGGAATGGTCGAAAGAGTCAGCCGAGTGCTGGTGCCATCGATTCAAACTACCATTGAAGACAAACAACACGACAGATGGGATGATAAATTTTCAGAGGCGGAGAAACATCTAAATTTAGTATAAAAATGTTATACAAAATAAAATTAAAAACACGTGCGTATCGAACAAAACAAACTTTGCAGGCTTTAATTCAGCACAGATTTATCTCGAAGTTTCTTTTTATTTTTTTAATTAATAATTTAATTTTTGAGAACGTTTTTTGTAATTTTATAAAATACAATGCACATTTTCAAACAGAATTTTGTATCGAGAAATATATTTTTTCAATTATTTTTATTTAAATTCAAACAATATTACATAAACATAAATAAAAAATATATGTATTTCTGGATAAAAAATTGTGTTTGAAAATGTGCAGAGTATTTAAGAAAAATACGAAAAACGTTCTCAAAAATCGAATTTTTAATTAAAACAAAAAAATAAAAAATTAATTCCGATATAAATCGGTGCTGAATTGAATCCTGCAAAGTTTGTTTGAAAAATATTATCAGGTTCGAAGAAAATTTGGAGAGAGCATTTTTACATTCTCATCATAATGAGAAGGTATTGGTTTTATGTAAAATTTGACTTAGTCGGTTTTCATCAAATATCCACGTTTTGAGACCCACTGAGTCAGAAAAAACGATTATTACGAAGGTGTCTGCCTGTAGTCGGTAGACACGATAACTTCCGAAAAAATTATCAGATTGGATTGTGCTTTGGCACACTTTTTTAAGGCCTAAAAAGAAAGAACAAGTTCGTTAACCAGCTATGTATTTTGGATCAAAATTACAAAAGTTAGAGCATTTTGAAAATTTTTCAGACCATTTTTTTAAGATTAAAAAATTCTATGTACGGCTATTCATAGTACTCGGAAAGTCGAACAATTTATCCTCATGACATTTTTCGATAAAAATAAATTATTAGAGTTATCGCATTTTGAAAATCCAAAAAAAAAAAAAACGAAAATGAATAATTCAAGCGGAACAACGCACGATATGAAAAAAGTCAAGAGAAGAAAAACGTTGCTTTTTGAAAGTCCCATAAGATTATCATAATAACTTTTTGAATTTTCTCAAAAAAAACAGAAATTCAAAATTTGATCGCACAAACAATAATTAAAAATTAAAAATTCCATTTTGCGGTCATACTATGCAAGACAATAAAAAGAGATGAGGAGACAAAAATTGTGCACCCAAAAAAGATCTAAAGTTTGTCAAGTCATTCTTTAATAGGACGCTTAGTTTTTCTTTTATTCGTAAAAAATGACGCCAAAAATTACAAAATTTAATTTTTGGACAAACGACATAAGCTATGAAGAAAAAAATTGATAGGCGAAAGTTGTTCACTTAAAGACGATCTACGATTTCGTTATTTATAATTTTTAGAAAGGGCGAGTAGATTTTTTTGCAATATCTGAATAAGCAGTCCCGGACCGAGGTACATAACATTTAATCAAAGTAATTTTTAGATATATAGTATAATTAATGTAATTGAATCTAATGTTTATTATAACAAAAGTTAATATAATTAATTTTTTAACATATTAATTGATTATAGTGTTATATTTTCATTAGTTTCGTAACTTTCTGAGGAAGGAAGAAAGTGTTTTACGAATATGTTTGTCTGTCTCTTTCTTTTAATGTCGACTTTTTAAAAATAGTGTTTTCTATAACTAAAACAAAAACTACTTAACCATAAATGGAATTTTCGATTTTTTAGTATCATTTTCAATAAGTTAAACCAAAACTGTTGTTTGATAAATTAAACGTTTATCTTTGGATTTCAAAAAAGTGTGCAAAAGCTGATGTCATTCTGATACTTGTTTTGAAAGAAATCGTAACCGCGCAGAAATTTTGCAGTGCGTCAAGTCAATTTCTGGCAACATTTTTGGTTGATGGATTATTGCAGTGCCGGATTCTTAATCTATTTGACCGAGCCCAATTTTCGTTTAGCTTTGTACATATATTGTAGCAATTCAAACAATAAGCCTGCATTCTGAAAATGAGGAAATTTTAACGTTAAAATTTAAATTATCAAATTGAAGCCTTAAAAATTAAAAAAAATTTCAATTAGTGTTTTGTCAATTGTATTAGAATCGTAAAAGAGTATAATTAGTTCGGAATCGAAAGACATACAGCAAAAATATATAATATATTTGCATACAGCTTAGTTATCCTCGCAAAAAGAAATGTTTCAAAAATTTCTTGTTTGCAGAGTTTTTAAATTTTCGGAAGTTTACATTTGTTTACATACATTTAGGTATGACCTCTATAGAGATAAAAAAAAGATACCAAATTTTGTCTCATTTTAATAACTTATTTTCTGAGAGATAATTCCTATTAAGTTCACCCCCGTTTATCAGTGACCGAAATGCACTAGGGGAAAAATCGTCAAGACCCAGGAATACAAATTAGATATACGCGAATTTAACATTTTTTAATTTTTATATTTAATGAGATTATCTTTATAACTTGTCATTTCAAAAATTTACAAATAATAATTTTTTTTTTTTTAATAAATACTGAAGAAAAAAATCGACAAGATTCAGGTCTCGAAATTATAATTACAGAAAATTTTCTGTACTTCAAAGGACGACTGAAGTATACCGCAAATAAAATTCCCGACTCTGTAAAACTCCCGAGTAATAAAATTCCAAAAATAATAAAATTCCCGAACAGTTTATAATATTACCGAATTTGAAAATTCCCAAATAATAAAAGTCCCTACATAAAAAAGCCGAATTATAAAATATCCGAACTAGAATATTCCATAATTATAAAATTCCAGAATTTGTATAATTAAAAAATTGTTTCCTAATAAATATTATTTATTAAAAATGCGATAATAAAATATTTTTATGAAATAATTTTTTTTAAATATTTAAAGTTTAAACAAATTTTGTTTGAATTTAAAATTAAAATAATTCTACAAAAATGGTATATAGAAATTAATGTAAGAACACGCGTGCGCCTCAAACGGAAAAAAAATTTCTCCCTAAATTTTCTTCGAACCAAACATAACCAAGTAAACTTTGCAGGATTCAAATCAGCACTAATTTATTTCGAAGTTCCTTTTTAAGGGGTTAGGGTCAGTCAGGATTTTCAAAAAATCGATTTTTCATTGCATTTTCTGAAAGTAACACATTTTCAAAAATGTTTTGTTAAAATTTTATCGAAATCGGAGCATAACTTACGAAGATACACGACTTTTACCAAAGGTGCCTCGCGCGGTCTGTCGCTTTACCCAGCTTAACTTCGCACGCTGAGCTGTGCACGTTGCGTTGTTTGCTTTGTATCGTAAAGTGGTTGTTGCCAGTAGTAGTGCACTGCGTCCCTTCAGAGGCGGAGTTACAACCGTCTCTCGCCCTGCCCCCTGAGAAACTGCATGGGCAGGCAGTTCTAGGAATTACAAAACCGAACGGGCCTCTATGGGACTTGGGGTGTACACTAAAAAACGCTTTTGTCGAAACCACGTTTTTGAAGTCGGTGCGCATGATGTCTCCAGAATGTCTCAATCGATTATTACCAAATTTTAATCAGTTATTTTTAACATAATTTTGAAGTACTTGAACGATCGATATCATCGTGATTTCTCCGTCTTTCGATGCGGTGCAATAAATTCTAAGAATTAAATATTGTAAATGACTTCTGAACAATAATTCAACGCACTTGGAATTTTTGAACTTGTTGATCATTTTAGTTAGGATAATAATTCTTTTATTGGCGAACTGCTTTACCTGATACAAACAATTTTTATTCAATTCATTTTTAAAGATTTTATACGCGGACTCTTATTTTAACGTGTGTCAACTCTTTGCTGTTTACAATGTCTATTTCGAGTTAATTTTTGGAGCAAACCGAGCTTTGCTCACAGATCCAAACTGCTTTCGAGAATACTCAAAAATTAAAACAGATCACTAAAGGAACTTTGGTCTCAAGACTTGAGTCCTTGGAGAAAAATTGGACGCGTTTTCAGACTCAACATTGGTAGTTAGTGAAGGTTCGCGATCAGAATGCCACGAACATTTATTCCACTAGTAATGACTAGTGGTCGAATTGAATGGTCGAATGACCTTGCTTCGACGTCGATAAATGATTCAGCTCCACAAATTGCTGGATTATCTTATCGATCAATGCCAAAGATTGAATTGCCTAAATTCTCTGGAAATTACACGGAGTGGGCAAATTTCAAGGATTTATTCACATCTTTGGTTCATCCAAATCCTGAAGTCTCGTTAGTGGAGAAGCTTCATCACTTAAAATCCAGTCTCACAGGTGAAGCAGCTCAACTTCTTCATCGAATTCCGATAACTCAAGGCAATTATCAACGTTGCTGGGATCTGCTTTCGGAGCGCTTTGAAAATAAAAGAGTTTTTATCAACTCTCATTTGGCTGAGCTTTTTTCAATTCAGCCAATTAAAGTTGAGTCTTCGAGTGCTCTGAAAGAAGTTTATAATGCAACGGTTGATAACATCGAAGCTTTATCTGCTTTAGAGGAACCGGTCGACAAATGGTCATCATGGTAGTATATATTACTGTAGAGAAATTAGATCGTCAGTCTCGCCGCGATTGGGAAACTTCTCTTGGAAATTCCACGAATCCTCCGACGTTTGAACAATTGAAAACATTCTTACAAACCAGGATTCGGACCTTGGATGTTTTAGATTCTACACCAAATCATTCTAATCATTCCTCGTCTCAGCAATCCTCAAAGTCTCAATTTCAAAAGAAAAGGTTTGGTAAGTCCACAAAGTCGTCGAATTCTACAGCAGCCAACGTCAACGCAATTACAGAGCAGCCAATGAAGGAACAACCGTCTAAAGAACAGCTTACGAAGAAGCCATTTCAGGAAAGGAAATGCTTTTTATGTCGTGAACTGCATTATCTCATGTCGTGTCCACAATTTCAAAGTCAATCTGTAGCACAGAAGAAAGAGTTCATTTTTCAAAGAAAATTGTGTATCAATTGTTTAGGGTCTCATTCATTTCAGAATTGTTCTTCAAAGAATTTGTGTCAGATTTGTCTGGCGAAACATCATACGGCGCTTCATGACCCATCTTCAAGCTCAGGACAGTCTTCTTCGATAATGCCAACTACATCTTTAACGCCTCATCAAGCACAATCTACTCATGCGGTTTCAGTGATGCAGATTTCTCAGAATAAATCACCATTGGTTCTTCTGACAACAGCAATGGTCAACATGACTACATCAGCTGGTCATACAAAGTCGGGAACATCGCGTGGATCAGTCAACGTCGTTGTCTCTCCAAGGTTTGAGTCGAGCTTCAAACTTCAACTCCGGGCTCTTGTTCTTCCGAAGTTGATTTCTAAACGCCCAGAGCATCAAATTAGTCTTGAGGAATGGCCTCATCTTAATGGACTTCAATTAGCAGATCCGAACTTTAGTGGAAGTGCTCCGATTGATCTAATTTTAGGAGTAGATGTTTATTCAATATTAATTGAACAAGGTCTTCGAAAGGGTCACCCGGGCTCTCCTGTAGCTCAGAATACCGTTTACGGGTGGATTCTCTGTGGACCTACAGGGAATAACTCATCGTTGGATTCATCAACAGTTAATATGTTCCGTTGCTCAAAGAGAGATTAAGTTTTCTTTGACCTTCAAAAATTTTGGGAGGATTCAGAAGTCGTGCCTCCTAAGCCTTTCCGAACAGCTGAGGAAAAAGAGTGTGAAAAACATTTCGAAAAGACTCACTCTAGGACTAAAGATGGGAGATACGTCGTGCGTCTTCCAATCAAGAGTGACATCGCATCGTTATGAGATTCTTATTCTCCAGCTCTTCGCATGTTACTTCATATGGAAGAGCGGTTCAAGCGTGATGTTCATCTTCAGGAAGCGCATTCCAAATTCATGGAAGAATACAATCAACTTCAGTATATGAAGTCCGTCAACGTCCCTGCAGATCCAAGGAGCATCTCACGGTCATTTTTCCTTCCACATCATGGAGTTTGGCGTGAAGCTAGTTCAACCACGAAACTACGAGTAGTTTTTAATGGGTCTCGGCGATCAAGTCGAGGAACTTCATTAAGCGAGTGTCTTCATGCAGGGCCAAAACTGCAGTTGAATATTTCAGATGTCTTGCTGAAGTGGCGTCTTCATTTCATCGTCTTTTCTGCAGATATTGAAAAAATGTATCGACAGATCATCGTCCACGAAGATGATCAGAATCTCCAACTTATTCTGTGGCGTGAAAGTCAAAATGAGCCAGTTGAAGTATTTCGACTCAGCACTGTCACATATGGTCTTACTTGTGCTCCATTTTTGGCTCTTCGCACCGTTCAGCAGCTTGGTCTTGATGAAGGGGATCAATTGCCCTTGGCTGCTGAAGTGATAAAAAATGGCATCTATGTCGATGATGTCTTATCAGGAGCGGATAATTTGGAAGGTGCTATTGAATTACACATACAACTACGTCGTCTCTTCACGGCGGGCGGATTACCGCTCAAAAAGTAGAATTCAAACAATCATGAGCTAATGCAGCGCATTCCGGAAGATCTGCATGCGTTGTCTCCAGATATATCTTGGCAATCAGAAACGTCTGTTTCGATGCTTGGGTTAACTTGGCAACCAAGTACTGATTGTTTTATTTTCCAGGTTGATCTTAGGCCTATTAAAAGTGTCATCACTAAGCGCCTTGTCGTCAGCCAGTCAGCCCAATTATTTGATCCTCTAGAATGGTTGGCACCTGTTATCATCGTCGCAAAGATCTTTATCCAGTAACTGTGGAAGCTTAATTTATCCTGGGATGATCCTCTGCCTGAAGGAGTTCGTCATCGTTGGATACAATACTATGAAGATCTTCCTTGTCTTTCCGCAGTCAGGATACCTCGGTGGATAGGATTTCGTTCGTCTATGTGCTCTTTCGAACTTCATGGCTTCGCTGACGCTTCTGAAAAAGCATATGGTGCTGTCGTTTATTTAAAGACAATTTCGCCTAACGGAAATTGTTTTATTGGACTTATAACGTCAAAAAGGAAGGTAGCTCCTGTTCAAACAGTTCTACTTCTTCGTCTTGAGCTATGTGCCTCAGTCTTGTTAGCTCGTCTCGTCGCTCACCTTTAGAATCAACTTCAGTTTGATGCTACTCTACATTTGTGGTCTGATTCTATGAACACACTTCATTGGATTTCAGCTGTACCAACAAGATGGATGACATACGTCGCGAATCGGGTCTCGGAAATCCAAACGACCGTTCCTTCAGCAATTTGGCATCATGTTCCGGGTGCAGACAATCCAGCTGACTGTGCTTCTCGCGGTTTATCAGCTTCCGAATTTTCACAGTTTTCACTCTGGTGGAATGGTCCACCGTGGCTTCAAAGACAAGAAGAGTGGCCATCATCTCTACTCGGTCCTCCAGAGAACACAGTGACCAAGGAAGAACGTCGAGTTACAGTCAACGTCGCAGTTTGCGTTAATGAACCTTGTGAGCTTCTGAGTCGCTATTCATCTTTGGACAAATTGCTACGAGTCACAGCTTGGTGTCTTCGATTCAGAGACGCCTTGAAATGTCGTTCTATCATCGTCTCTCCCAGATTAATTGCATCAGATCTTCGAACGGCTCTTTCTTTTTGGATTCAGCAAGAACAAAATCGCTACTTTTCTAATGAAATCATCGCTCTGAAAAATAAAATGCAGATTTCTAAGAGTAGCACTCTTATAAATTTGACACCGTTTTTCGATGGTCAACTTCTTCGTGTAGGAGGTCGCTTAAAGCATTCCCTTCTAACCTATGATGAAAAGCATCCGTTGATTCTACCTCCGGAGTCTATTCTTACAACTCTCATCATCCGTGATTGTCATCTTCGCTGTCTACATGGGGGTGTCCAACTTAACCTTGGAACGTTACGACAATCTTATTGGATTCTTCGAGGTCGCAGTTTGGTACGTGCATTGATTCATCGGTGTATTCCATGCGTCAGAAATAGAGGTAATACTCTGCAGCAGCTGATGGGTGATCTCTCTTCCATCCGCATTACTCCACCTGAACGAGCATTCATCAACACTGGGGTAGTCTATGCTGGACCCATCAATGTTCGCACCTCCAAAGGACGAGGTCACCATTCCCACAAAGCCTGGATATGCATTTTTGTCTGGTGTGCCTCTCGAGTTGGTTTCCGATTACACTGCAGCAGCCTTCATAGCTGCGTATATTCGCTTTACCTCTCGTCGTGGTCTTTGTCGAACGTTGTCTAGTGACGAAGGTACGAATTTTGTGGGATTAGATCGTCAATTAAAGGAAATGTTTTCTGAAGCATCAGCAGAGTTCGTTTCCGTCGCTACATATCTTACTTCGCATGGTACTCAGTGGAGATTCAATCCTCCTGCAGCACCTCACTTCGGAAGTCTGTGGGAAGCTGCAGTTAAATCGACGAAATTCCATCTCCGTCGAGTCGAATCGATTGACTCGCTGGCAGCTGATCCAGCAAGTGCGTGATCATTTTTGGAAGCGCTGGTCAGCTGAGTATTTGAAAGAACTTCAACCTCGATCCAAGTGGACTACTTCATCGCCATCCATACAGATTGGAGATTTAGTTCTCATTCGACATGAGAACCTTCCACCTACTCAATGGCCTATGGGTCGGGTTCTAAAGCTTCATCCTGGCAAGGATGGCCTTGTTCGGGTTGTCACTCTTAAGACGAAGGCCAGCACACTTGATCGACCAATCGTTAAATTGTGTCTTCTTCCGCGTTCATCTTAAGTGCAGTCATCGTTAGTCTATTTCGTCTGGGACGAAAAGCGGGCGGAATGTTGTGAATTGGACATTAGTTCACTGTTTTATGAATTTTGAATTTGTCTTCTTAATTTTATTTTCTTCGTGTTCCTTTTACATTTCTATTTCTTCAATTTGTCCTATATTTTATTTTCATATTGCATGACATCAAACTTTATGTCTAAGCCGGTCTTATCGTTTTCGTGCTCTCTCTGTCTTACACATAGTCTTATTGCTCGGTTTCCGAATTTTCTTCCCTCGTCTCGTCAGTCCGCGTTCGCCAAGCAACAAGTTCTGTCTTATGTTAATTGTAAAGTTTTAATTTGTTATCAATAAAGACCGCGCTTTCCGGCGTCATATTTTGTTAATTAAAAGTGCTGTGTTTTCAATGATTTGACCTAAACATGCATGTCTTCCTACCAGAATTGTTCAGTCGTTTTTCAGTGTTCAAAGCATTATTTTAAATTCAAACAATATTTTTTTTAAACTTTAAACATTAAAAATTTGTTTTCTTTGGTATAAATATTTGATTATTATTTTAATTAAAAGAATCAGTTTTTTTTTAAATTAAAAATTCGATTTTCGAGAAAAGGTTTTTTATAATTTTTTAAAAAGACTATGTACCACAAACCTGTCTCAAGCTTCAGACCTGAAAAAATTCTATATATTCTTAAATGCAATCAATTTTCGGTTCACTCTAGTAATAAAAATTAAACTTCAAAATACAGAAAATTATAATTTAAAAAATCATATCTATCATTCATATAAAAAGCATGAACGTATTAGAAATTATAATAATATTCAACAATGAAATATAAACATAATTATCTCTTATTATATTACTCTACTATTATATATTATATATATATATATATATATACTCTATTATATTACTATATTATTGTATTACTCTCACAATTCAGTTTATTTATTACCATCATATCAGTGCTTCTGTCATTATTAGTTTTTCTAAATACGTATTTTCTGTGTGCCTAGACATTGCGCCATTTATTATTATATTCGGAAGTGTGGTGTTTTGTTTATGAAGCGATACATGTCAAACTTTTCTAACCTTAAAAAATCTTTCAACTGCTTTACCGTCATATTTTACGAAGAATGAGAAAACCGGCGCTCGACTTCGTAGTACGGTGAGGGCAGCACCTCGATATGGCAGAAAATGTGATGTCCTATATATATATTTCCCCCACTCTGACACCCCGTACCGCATCTGCGTTTATAATATCTTTGGTATAGGTGGTGACTCCAGGAGGCGGTCAGAGTGAAGAAGAAAGGAAGGGCTAGTGGGGGAATTATAACGTGGGTTAGAGATGGATTAGAGGAAAACGGTCATGGAGAGGAAGAGGGGGAGGGAGTGCAAATGAGGGAAGTAAAGATAGGGGGGGGGGGGGTACCGTGTAAGTTTGTGACAGTGTACAATAATATTTGGATGTTGATGGTGAAATTGGCTTTAGGGTCACAAAAAATAGAAATCAATTTATCATTGAGTCAGACGTTTCGGCCTCGATCATATGCCCTCATCAGTGATTTATTTCTGAAATATGGTACAAAAAATGTTTGTTGATTCGTGGAAGGATATCATTTTATAGTAAAAAAATTTTATAGCAAAAATTAATTTTTTGGAGATGTACAAGAAGACAACAAAATTATTTGCGTTGATCAAAGAATTAATTGTTATAGAGATGTAAATGAAGACAAAAAAAAATTTTACATTCTCATCATTTAGATGGAATGTCTTAGATTCATGCGATTTTGGACCTATCCAATTTTCGTCAATTCTCAACGTCTTCAGACCCCCTGAGTCAGAAAAAATGGTTTTTACGAACATGTCTGTCTGTCTGTCTGTAGTCTGACGACGCGATAACTTTCGAAGGAATTTTTTAATTCAAATTTCCTTCTGCACCCAGGTTTGTGGTCCGAAAATACAGGTCAAGTTCGTTAACCAGCCTGCTACTGCCAATATTTATGGTTTTAGCCATGGAAAATCATACTGAAAAACTCAATAATTCAAATTTCCCGCGAAACTACGCAATATACAGTAAAAAGACAAGAGACCAAAATTATTTGTTTTCAAAAATTCTACAAAATTGCTCCTAACTATTTTTCAATAAAATTATTAGTTTTTGTTTTAAACGTAGAAAATGCCATCAGAAAATCAAAAATTCAAATTTAAACAGAAAAATTGCTCGTCTTGAATAAACCTACAAAATTTCTCTTCACCATTTTTCAATAGCACCCATAGTTTAGAGGGAAAATTTGAATTTTTGCATTCTCATCATTAAGATGGAATGTCCTAGATTCATGCGATTTTGGGCCTATCCAGTTTTTTTATATCTATATTTCATTCCTAAACTATCATTAATAAAATTGAAATATTCACACAAAAATATTTTAATTACTTGCGTCGGTTCTAAAATGTTTAGTAATTGTATTGAATTAAAATTTTCTCATGGTTTCTCACCTACTGCAAATTTATGCTCGAAAGAGTTTGATTTGTATGTATTTTGTTTAATTCTTTCTTGATTTGTTCTACAATTTCTCAGCTCAGTATAAAAATGTAATGTAAAATGTGGATTTTCGAAAATTTGAACTCAACTTAAATAATGTCCAGCGCGAAGCGCGAGTTTCATGATGAGAATGTATTCCTCAAACATGGAATATTACAAATTAAAAAAAAATTTATTTATTCTTTTAATTTTATACAGAAGGTATCAAAATTTGTCGGTCTCATCAGTAGGAGGAGAAACTCACCTTACAAATTCATAAGAAGGAGGTTTCCTTACAGTTACTCTTTGCCCACTGAAAGAAAGCATGTTGAGTGAGTATGTGATGTTTCGGAGAACATTGTAAGCTTGAACGTGCTGCTTGTCTCTTTATATTCGCTCCTATACCATCACATGCACCTTACCATGAGATGTACCATGGAAGTGCCATTCAGCTTGGATACCAAAACCTTCTTCATGGGCTTGAAGATTAACAAAGCTACTCTTATTTTTAAAATGTTGCCCTGCACCATCAGTGGAATAGTAGATTTTCTTTGGCCTGAAATGAGTTTTCAAGTAATCTACTATTCTTTTTTGATTCTTGCGAACAGCCACCATGTCATGAGCTAAGTTATCAGATATGATTGCGATACTTACGTGCTTGAGTTCTCCATCTTTTTTATAATAAATCACCACAGTGAATATTGTAGCTTGGTCGTTATTCCAGTGGAATGATTGCGCTGCATTCTGAATTATGAAGGCGTAATTCTCAGCGAAATCGAAGCAAATCTAAAACTCGCTAGGCAATCAATTTCCCTTCAGGTTTTTGAAAAAAGATGATTGCTCCTTTGAAATAAAGTGACGAGTTTTTAATTTCAACAGCCTTTCACAGAAAGTCTTCACATCTGTCGGTCTGAAACCAAATTTCAAATCTCACTTCATTAATACAATGTTCATCAAAAGCTTTTGTGATGTTATCTTTCAAGTTTGCAGTACCTGGAAAGTTTTCACACTCTCCTAAATGACAGGAACTTGAAGAGTTAGGACATATAATAGCATCCAGACAGTCGTGATAATTTGTGAGCACCATGTCAGTATCTTCTTTTAAATGTTGAATATTTATTTCATTCAACATCAACTTGAATTCGCATGATGCACGCAAATGTAGAGACCAGTCATTCTAGTAACATATAATATTACTTAACTTAAAAAGCTGGCACTAAAGCGTTGCACAAAGATCCTCGGCGTGAGCGCACTAGGGGAAATCGCGTGCCACCCGCCCTATTATGGAATCTTGTTTACGTATCGTTCTATTACTCAAAGAGGAATTAATTTGCCACTCTGAAAATTGGGGGTCTTATAGGAAAAAACCTCAGCTTTCTTTTAAAACTATTTTGAAGAGAAAAAAAGTGCACAAATTTGAAAAAAGTCAAATTTATTATTGATTTTCAAAAATTCGGGTCAAATTTTGACTTTTTCAAAAAAATCGTTATTACCACCCGAAAGTTTGTGAAAAAATCTATCGAAAATATTTAGAGTGAAATTTTGTTTAAGGCAATAGGACAAAAGTTACAAACGTTTAAAAGTAAGGCTTTGCTTTAAAAACCCAAAAATTGTACCCTCTCCACTTTGATAAATAATTATCAAAATGAATTGATTTTTGGTGTGAGGAGTACTATCTAATAGTACTACAATTGGGTCAACCTTTAGCCCGATCGGACAACTTTCATTTTCGAGGTGGGTACACTTCAGAAATTATGCCCCATATGCATTACCAAAAATTCATAAACCAGGTATTCCTCTCCGTCCTATCGTTTCTTTTTGTAACAGTCCCACTTACAAACTTGCTACATATTATAGCAACATCAACACGAAACATATTACGCCCCCAACATCACGTGTAAAAAACAGTTTCGAATTCGTTTAAAAAATTCAAAACATCATCATTCCACCTGATCACAAATTATGTTCTCTCGATGTAGTTTCATTATTTACTAATGTCCCCATCGGCCTAGTTATTGCAGGAGTTAAAGCCAGATGGCACGAAATACAACCCAACACTCCTATGCCTTGGGATGAATTTGTAAAAGGTCTAAGAATTTGTGCTAGTAACTCTTCTTTTAATTTCAAAGTCAATTCATATAAACAAAAAGCAGGTTTTCCAATGGGCTCACCACTTTCTCCAATTCTCGCAGATATCGCAATGGATGATTTAAAAAAGCGTGTTTTATCTTTTCTTCCCTTTCAATTACCTCTTTATTTCCGGTATGTGGGCGATATAATAACCGCGATACCAACTGATCAAGTTTCAACAATTACAAATGTCTTCAACAGTTACAACCACAAAATTCAATTCACAATAGAAGAAGAAAATAATGGCCAAATCAGTTTCCTCGACACATTGATCATAAGAGAAGGCAACTCTTTCAAAACCGATTGGTATCAAAAGCCTACAGCTTCAGGTCGATGCCTGAATCATCAATCACACCATCCCCATAAATGCAAAGTCAATGTCATTAATAATTTAGTAGACAGAAGCATCCTGTTATCACACAAAGATTTTCATGCAGAAAATATCAGAAAAGTTAAAACTATTTTGATTAACAACAATTACCCATGGCCAACGGCCATGCCACGCTGAAAAAACCAGTTCTCGTCAGATCACTGAAGTTAAGCAGCGTTGGGCGCGGTTAGTACTTGGATGGGTGACCATTCGAGAATACTGTGTGCTGTTGGCATATTATGGGTGTGGTGAGCCCAAATTTGTAGTTATTTATAACTACAAGAAAACTATCCACCTAGAAACACTACCCGAATCGGGTAGTGACACGCCTACCCTGAAAGGGAAATGGCTTAATGGTATACATACATACATACATACCCATTAGAATTCATCAACATAATTGTCAAAAAAAGAATTAATTATTTGCGCACAGTAAGAGAGTACACAAATGCTTCCAATCGCACTGCTACACTCAACGGCATACGCACACAAGCAACCACTTACTCACATGTCTCACACATACCAGGTCAGAATCCAACCCCTAACTCAGACACTCCCCCTAAATATATCTCTTTACCTTATGTTCGCGGTCTTTCCGAAAAAATGTCATCGATATTAAAACCTTTCAACGTAAAAACAGCTTTTCGAAATGTTAATGATCTAACTACAATTTTTAAATAAAAAAAAGATCCAGTTCTTACAGATGATAACACAAATGTCGTCTACAGTATACCTTGCACAGGGTGCGAATCAGTGTATACAGGAACAACAAAGCGGCCCCTAAAAATTCGAAAAAAAGAACACACAAATGATGTGTACCGACCACCTAGCAAATGGACAGCCATGACCAAACATGCGTGGTATCAGGATCACAAATTTGATTTTGAACAAACTACAATCCTTGAAAGAACCACAAATTACAAAAAAAAGAATGTTACTTGAAATGACTCACATAGCAAGTAATCCGAAAGCAGTAAACCAGCGTACTGACATTGAAAATCTTTCTGCATTTTACCACGCGTTACTAACTAAACTTCATCATTAGTTGTCAATTTCTCCCAATTATTTATTAAATAAATCAAAATTAAGTTAATTAATTAATAATAAAATTAAGTTATTTTATTTTATTATTATTAATTTCTATACCATTAAGCCATTTCCCTTTCGGCGAGCCTCTAGGGGTAAGCGTGACACTACCCGATTTGGATAGTGTTTCTAGGTGGATAACTTGTAGTAAATAACTACAAGTGTGGGCTCACCACACCCACGACCGCCAACAGCAACGCAGTAGTATCAGACGGTCACCCATCCAAGTACTAACCGCGCCCAACACTGCTTAACTTCAGTGATCTAACGGGAACTGGTGTTTCCAGCGTGGTATGGCCGTTGCCATATTAATTAATATATTTATTAATTAATTAATCAATTTAAATACAAAAAAGGGAGATTTTTAATTACAGCAAAGATTAATAATAATAATAATAATGCAAATTTTCCTGTATACAAACAATAATTTAAAATTAAAAATAAAAATAAGTTTTTTCAATACAATTCACTCTTCACTCCTAACACACGCACGCAGCCATATTGCATCTCTCTACTCACAAATCTGTTCTTCGGCCCTTTGAAAAGGTCATGTTACATTTTACGATGCTGTCTGACAAGTCACTCGTACCTATTCCAGATTTCCTTCAAATTTCTTCTCTTAAGTCACCGTGACTCCTTTTTAAGAAAACGCGTAAAACATTCCCACCACTTTTTTCCTCTAATTTCTCCCTCACAACAAGATACACCCTCCTAAACTTGCATACTTCAGTCAGTTTTGCCTATCTCTCAAGGCATGGCGGTTTCTAAAAAACGTGAACGCAAAAAGTACAGTTTTTTAAAAAGTGTTCAGTGATCTAATTAGTTTTTAAAAAAAGTGTTGAATGATCTCATTCACTAATTTCAACCTCCTTCTTATGAATTTGTAAGGTGAGTTTCTCCTCCTATTGATGAGACCGACAAATTTTGATACCTTCTGTATAAAATTAAAAAAAAAAAATTAAAAAAAAAATTTTAATTTGCAGTATTCCATGTCCAAATAACTTTAGGTTTTGATTTAAAAATTTTTTTATTTTTTGTTTGTCTTCATTTACATCTCTATAACAATTAATTCTTTGATCAACGCAAATAATTTTGTTGTCTTCATGTACATCTCCAAAAAATTAATTTTTGCTATAAAAATTTTGTTTACTATGAAATTATCTATATCCTTCCACGAATCAATAAACATTTTTTGTACCATATTTCAGAAATAGATCACTGATGAGGGCCCATAATCGAAGCCGAAACGTCTGACTCAATGATAAATTGATTTCTATTTTTTGTGACCTTAAAGCCAGTTTTACCATCAACATTCAAATATTATTTTTACTGAGGGTCGATACAACTCCTTTCTTAAACAGTGTACAATAAGGATGGGATGGAAAGAATTAAAAAAAGGGTGGAAGACTTGCTAGGCGAAAGAGAGGAGGGTATGTTGGTACTGGGTGGGGACTTCAATGCGAGGATGGGGAGGGAAGGGGGCCTTTACAGGGAAGGGGAGAGCTTCGAAAGGAAATCGAAGGATAAGATAATAAATAAGGAGGGGGAGATTCTAAGGGACTGGATGGAGGATAGAGGCTGGGCGGTGGCGAATGGTATGGCAACTGGGGTCGAAGAGGGAGAATACACATATGTAAGTAAGGTGGGGGTATCGGTGATAGACTATGTGGTCATGAATATGCAAGGATGGGAGGAGACGGACAAATTCGCAGTAGAGGGGAGGGTGCAATCAGACCATCAGCCATCAAGACTGTGGATAAAAGGGGAGGGTGGCGGAAGGCAAGGTGGGAAAGAAGTCTCGATAGGGGAGAGGGTGAGCTGGACGAGGGAGGCGATAGAGAAGTATCAGGAGCAGTTAGGAAAGGTACGCTTTGAAGGGGAGTCGGTGGAAGAGATATGGGAGGATCTGAAAAAGAAGGTGAAAGGGTGTATGCAAAAGAAGGTATTTAGAAAGAAGAAGAAGGGAATGGTGAAGCCGTGGTGGGATAGGGAGTGTAAAAAGATGAAAAGGAAGGTGAAGATGAAGTACAAGAAGTGGAAAGAGGGTAATGCTAAAAGGGAGGAGTACATAGAAATGTGGAAGGGGTTTAGATTGATGTGTAAGAAGAAAGAACAGGAAAAGGAGAAAGATGTGGAAGAGGAGTTAGGAAATGTTAAGACAGAGGGGGACGTCTGGAAGATAATAAATAAGTTTAGGAAGCGTAGAGTGTGGATAAGCGAGAAGATAGGAAGTGAGGACTGGAGGGAGTTTTTTAAAGAATCATTTCAGGGCTCAGATTCAAGGAAGAGGGATGGTGGGAGTAGAAGAACGGGGGAGTCAGAGATGGGGGAGTTGAATGACGAGGAGATAGAGAAACTGATAAGGAAGTTAAGAAGGTCCAAAGCAGCAGGGCTGGACGGGGTAGAGAACGAAGCATGCCTGTTTAGTACACAAGAGGTTAGGGAGAGGCTGAAGGAGGTAGTGAAGAGAGTATGGAGGGGGAGGGATTCCCAGGAGGGTGGAGAGAAGGGTTAATAGTGCCACTGTATAAGAAAGGAGATAGGGATAAACAGGAAAATTATAGAGGGCTTACGCTAATGAATACGGCGTATAAAGTATACGCGATGGTGGTGGCGGAGAGGCTGCGGAAGGATGTCGAGGGGAAAGGAATATTGCCGGAGACGCAGGCGGGCTTTAGGGCGGGTAGGATTACTATCGACAATATCTACGTTCTGCAGCACGTGGTGGATAGAGAATAGGGGGGTTAAGGCAAGGGTGTCCGCTTAGCCCAACGCTTTTTGCAATTTTAATTGCGGATATGGAAAGTAAGCTGGAGGCCGTGGTGGTAGGAGGAGTCAGGATAGGAGGGGTTAGAATTTGGTCACTAGCGTATGCAGATAACATAGTGTTGCTGGCAAGAAGCGAGGAGGCCTTGAAGGAAATGATGAAGAGGTTGAGAAGATACCTGGATAAGAACAGGTTAGAGCTGAATGCGGAAAAGTCCAAGGTTATGGTGTTCAGAAAAGGAGGGGGAAGGGAGGGGAGTGGAAGGGAAAGACGGTGCAGGAGGTGAAAGAGTTTGTGTACCTGGGCTTCTTGTTTCGGAGGAATGGGGGGGTGGATGGTCACATAAAAGAGAGAGTGAGGAGGGCAAATGTGGTGATGAGGCAGGTGTGGGGGTTGGGAAAGAAGTCATTCGCAGATGATTTTGGAAGGAGAATGAAATTGTTTGACTCACTAGTGATGAGTGTGCTATTGTATGGAGTAGAGGTGTGGGGGTGGAAGGAAAGTGAAGAGGTAAATAGGACACAGGAGACGTATGTAAAGTGGACAATGGGGTTGGCAAGGAACACGCCTAATTATATTGTCAAGAGGGAGACGGGGAGAACGAGTGTAGGGATTCTAGCGGGGAGTCGGGCGTGTAAATTCGAGAAAGTTTTGGAAGAGGGGGGAAGTAAGCTGGTTAGGGAGTGTTGGTGGGAGAAGGAGAACAGGAGAGGGGGTGGGAAGATGGAGGTTGAAAGGGAAAGGTATTTTAGAACGAATGGACTGCAGATGGATGAAGTGAGAAGGATGCACGAGGAAGGAAGGAAGGTGTAGGAGTTGGTTAAGAAAAACGGCATGGAGAGAGAGAAGACAGCAGGGGACGAAAGAGTAAGAGAGTCAAGGTTTAACGGGAACTATGTGTGGATTATGCCAAGGGCGAGAGCGCAATATTTATGTGAGAAAGGAGAGAAAGGAAGTCAGGAGCTTATAGCGAGGATGAAATGTGGGTGCATGGAGGGTTTTAATAGGTTCTGGCTCTCTAAGGAGAAGAGGATCTGTGAACTGTGTGGGAAGGGGGATGCAAGAGTGGAGAACTGGTTGGAGGAGTGCGTAGAGGTGGAAAGGAGTCGGATAAGCATGGAGGTGTTGATGCATGAAAGGGGGGACAAAAGGGCAGTAGCATGGGTGAAAGGAGTGAAGGAAGGAGGAAGAGGAATGGAGAAGGAAAGATGTAAATAGGAGAGGAAGTAGATATAAGTAATGTGTAAATATTGTAAATAGTACATAAGTATTAGGTATCATCCGAAGAAGCAGAGTTTAGCAATGCGAGGCAATGCGAGAAAGTAGGGACATGCGAGCGAGGCGAAGCGAGGAAGGCAAGGCGATAAGAGCGTGCGGTCTTAGAGATAAGGTATGGTTGGATGTTAGTTTTAAGAAAATTCTGTAAAAAATGGAAGTGTAAGCAAGTCAATTTTTTAAGGTCAGCAGGCTGAAAAATAAACGTTTATCTATCTATAATTAATCGGTATTTATTTTATTTAATGAAGTGAAAATCCAATGGAAGTCAGTGCAAAGTCACTAAAACTTCCAGTGATATCACTGATGACTCAGTGAAATGAGCCATAAATTTACTTCGAACTAAATTTTACACTAATTATTTGAGATATTTCGTGTCAGAGTTGGGTAGTACCTTGTTACAAGGAACTCAGTTACTGAAAAGTTACTTTATTTGTAACTTTTAGTATAGCTTCGTTACTTTTTTTAAAAGTAACTTGTAACGTACCTTAGTTAGTATTTTTACAGTAACTTGGAACTTTAATTTTAGTTACTTTGAAGTTACTTTTTGTTTTTTCTATATTATCTCCTATAAAGAGAGGTTTGTGGTTCAGTTATGGGTAGAAAAGTAATCTCTTTCAGTTGAGGATTTAGCTGTTTTCTTGAAAATTCACCTTTTTTGGTTGAATGCAACTGTGATTGATTTCAAATTTAAGTCTCTTTTGGTTGAAATAATATCAACTATTATGTTTTCCTTGAGAATTCATCTATTTTTAATTGAAAATTCATACATTTTGTTGAAAATTTTACTATTTTATTCAGTTCAAAAGTGACTTGTTTGTTGAAAATTCATATTTTACATTTGAAAATACAACTATTTTGTAGAAAATGCATCTTCTTTGCTTGAAAATGCAATAATTCAGTCTAAATTTTTTCTTTCTTGTTTCGAAATTCGACTTTTTCTTGTCAAAATTGATCTCTTTTTAAAAAAAAAATCTTATTTATTTTGGTTGAAAAATCTTCTATTTTAATCAAATATTAATCTGATTTGGTTGACGATTCATTTATTTTGTTGAAAAATTTTTTTTTTTTTTTGGTTTGAATTCAACTATTTTGATTTCAAATTACCATCTTTTTTTATTGCAATTATATCAATTATTATATTTTCCGTTGAGAATTCATCTATTTTGGTTAAAAATTCATGCATTTTGTTAAAAATTCAACTTATTTATTTCGTTGAAAATTAACTTCTTTATGAAAAAAATATATTTTCGGTTTGAAAATGCAACTGTTTTGTAGAAAACTCGTCTTTGTTGTTTTGTAAAATATTTATTTTTTGGGGAAAATTCATCTCTTTTGGTAAAAAAATTTCTGAAGAGGGTTCAGCTATTGTTTCGAAAATTCGTCTTTTTAGGTGGAAAATGTAACTACTTGTTTGAAAGTATACCTACCCACTTAAAAATTCAGTTGTTTGATTAAAGATTCATAATTTGAGTTGAAAATTTATCTCTAATGAAAAATTGATCTATTTTCTTTCTAATTATTTTTTATGGTGAAAAATTCAAATATTTTGCTAAAACATTCAACTATTTGGTTGAAAATTAACTTATTTATTAAAAGTTCAGATTTTCGTGTTGAAAATTCCACCGTTTTGTAGGAAATTCTTCCTTTTGATTAGTGTTTTTGGTTTGAAAATGGTAGAAAATTCAACTATTTAGTTGAAAATTAACTCTTTTGATGAAAATTAATATTTTTAGAATGAAAATTCAACCATTTGATTGAAAATTCATTAATTTTGTTAAAATGTTACGTATTTTGGTAGAGAGTCCAAATTTTGTCAAAAACTAACTTTTTTGTTGAAAATTCGTCTTTTTGGTTTGAAAATGGAAGAAAATTCAACTATTTGGTTGAAAATTAACTTATTCGTTGAAAGTTCATATTTCCGGATTGAAAATTCAACTGTTTTGTAGAAACTCGTCTTTTTTATTAGTGTGTTTGGTTTGAAAATGGTAAAAATTCAACTATTGAGTTGAAAATGAACCTTTTTGATGAAAATTAATATGTTTAGTATGGAAATTCAACCATTTGGTTCAAAATTCATGTATTTTGTTAAAATTTCAAGTGTTTTGGTAGAAAGTCCAAATTTTGTCGAAAATTAACTTCTTTGTTTGAAATTTAACTCTTTAGTAGAAAATTCGCCTTTTTAGCTTGAAATGGTAGAAAATTCAACTTTTAGATTGAAAATTAACCATTTTGTTGAAAATTCTTGTATTTTGTTGCGATTTTAAGTATTTTGGTATGAAGTCACAAATTAACTTTTTTGTTGAAAATTCGTCATTTTGGTTTGAAAATGGTAGAACATTGATTATCTGTTTAAAAATTTAACTATTTTGGTAAAAAGTCCAAATTTGGTTGAAAAGTAAGTTTTTTGTTGAAAATTCGTCCTTTTGGTTTGAAAGTTAATTTTTTCCGTTAAAAAAAATGTCATATTTTTTGGGTAAAAATACTAATGTTTGGTTAAAAAATATGACTGATTAATCTTACTTTAACTAATTCCTATTTCTTTTTAAATAAGTTTTTATGAGTTATAATCTTAGTTATTTTGATTTTTAAATTATAAAACAAATGGAGTGAAAAAAGTATCTTTTTAGGTAACTTGACGTTACTTTATCCAGTAACTGTAACTAGTTACCTTTTTTCGCTAAGTAACGTAACTGTAACCGGTTACTCAAAAAAAGGAACTTACCCAAGACTGTTTCGTTTTGTTCTAGGTGTGCGCGGTTCGAGTATTTTACAAAAGACATAATAGTGATATTCGAGTCTACAGAGAGGATGAGAAATATAATTCATGTGTTGTTTGATCATTTCTTTCATCACATTTGTTTTCCATTATATCGATATCAAAGTTTAAACAAATGAAATAGAACCATGTTTGGATTTTTGACAACTTTTCATGGTTCTAGACTAGTCCACAGCGCGACGGCCCTGCTCAACTTTGTCGCATCCCCACCGCCTGGACTAATTTTGTCGCACTGAAGCTCACTAAGACTCGTTCCGACGGAAAATAGGTTTCCCGCGTAAAATTTTTGTGGCGCGACAAAATCCGTCCAGGTGATGGAGATGCGACAGAGCTGAGCAGGGCCGTCGCGCTGTGGATTAGAGCCATGAGAAGTTGTAAAAACTAGAAAAATGGTTCCATTTCAACACCATTTTTTTATGGATTTTTTTTTGAGTCCCTAATTTCATTTCCGTTTTTGAAATTGTCAAAAAAAAAATGTTGGATCCTATAAAGTGATGAAAATGCTCAAATAAGGGCGTTTCCACGGACGGTGTCATTTTTCTGTCACCGTGATATTATACGCAAACCAACACTTAAAATATAAGTTATATTGCATACAAATTTACAGACAGACTCCCTGAAATAGAAACGAAAGCTTATAGTCATTACAGAAACCCTCCTAAAAAGATACAACATATAATAATTGGAAAAAATCCCAAAAATATACCTGTGTAATATTTGTCACCAGCTACAAATTTAATGCTTTGCATGCTCACAGCTTTTCCGCGCAATGTTTGAAAATTCTGAGAAAAATCATGCTAGTTCAGTGGAGTCTAGGCTACTGAAATTTCATGGATTCAACATTGTGCTTCGACTTATAACTCAGCAAGAAAATCTCAAAGTCGTGTCATCGCTTTTGCAATTCAAATGTCCGCTCCAAGGTCTGTAGTTGTGGAAAGTGCGCGCAACTACCCAGCTCAAAAGTATTTCGATTTTTTACAAGATTTTGGTGGCCAGTAGACACCATATAAAGGAAAAAGATGTGCTCCTAAAAGTATCGAAGTATCACACATTCAAATATAGAAAATTTTGAATTTGGCGAAAAAATGTCCACTCCATCATCGTACTTTACTCCAAGAATACTTGAAGCACACTCTTCTATACTCACGGAAATTAAGCAGTATGTTGGGGCGAAGAAGTTTACCATGGATAAAGTTAATATCGCAGTGCGCGCAAAAGTTATGCCCAATTTAAGGCTAAAATGTCCACTCCAAAATTTCAGCGAAAATGTCCGCTCCAGCGCCAGCAGCTGTTAAAATCGCGCGCATCAAGATAGGATTAAAGTTTTTACTGATTTTGCTTTATTTCGGTGGCCAAAAAACGTCCCCGCAAGGAAAATTATGTGCCTCAAAAATCACGTGCATTTCGTAAAAATCAAAGTCAAAATTTGTATATAAATGGATTTTCTTTAAAAGTCACACGTCAACAAAAAAATTTTGTTCCACAAAAAAGTTGCGCCTTATTGAAGGGAATAATTTTTGTCTGAAACTTTTTTCCAAGAATTTCGAATGTTTTGAAATATTACAAAAAATCGATAGCCGATAGTGTTGGCGCAACGGTAAAAAATTTGGTAGACAGAACAATAGCTGGAGGAAAAGATGTTACAAGCGCAGAAGAATTTGTAAACACAGTTCGTTCCCAACCTATTAAAACAAAAGTCTTCCAAATTTTTGAGGAAGAGATTAAGAAAATTGAATAAGTCACTACCGGTCTCAATTTAAAAGCCATGCCTAACACGATGCAAACGCGACAATTATTTTGGCATTAGAAAGAGCCAACCACACTTCGACCACGCTTTTTATCATGTCTCAAATGTATAAAAAAAGCTACGTGTGTTCATTTCCCATTAAAACCATCCACGTATGTCACAGCACTTGAAAAAGAAACCAATATTGGGCAGACTAGACGACGTAAACAAGCCAAACAAAAGCATTAGAGATTAGCTTCCACTTTTCTGTGATATTTCGCAATACTTCGTTGTAAAAATGATAATTAAGACGATATATTTTCTTTTACCTGTTGGATTTTTGACCTGTTATATTCTAAATGGTCAGAATATACATTTCAGTATTGGAAAAACAACTGACCTTGATTTAAAATAAAAGATAAAGTATGATGAATAAAAATTTATTAATAAATTTTCGAATTTTTCAAAAAGAGTGAGCATTATTTCTCTGCAGACACTCGTTATATATTTTAAATCAAGAAGATGGTGTTACACAATTAAATTTCTCTGAAATTATTTTCTGTTACACTTCTCAAAACAACAGCTCCCAACTATACTAAAACAGACCGACGGCCCAACACTTCTATTTTAACTATGGTTGTTACCAAATTACAACCTTTTAACTTTTAGTTCATTTGAATTTTGCGCGCCAGCCACGACCTTCGATGAATCGATACATCGATAGGTCGATTAGTTGCTACTCACGCCGCAGCGCTGCTCTCAGACGGTTGAGGCATTCGCTCGCGGTGAGCTCCTATTGAGTACTGATTCAGTCTCCAACTGGTCAAGTTGACGCTCCGACTCTAGTGCGTAATTTCGGCGAATTTCTTGAGTTAAGAGTCGAGAGCTTCGCACTCGATCGGCGTTCCTTCGCGCTCGAGCAGTATTCACGAGTTATTATTGACTTCGATTGTTTTACTACGAAACCTACGGAATAAACTTGTGCATGGAACTCTAACCTCGACTTAATTATTGAAAATCCTAACCCCGACTTACTAGTTTTTCTCGAAACCCTAATCAAAAGAATCCGACTTATTTACGGGGGGCACAGTGTATGAAGGTGAAGGTGGGAAAAACTCGTATAAATCGGAAAGTGTGAAGAAGGAAGTCTCCGGACCCCAGGAGATATTTTCACCAGCCGGTATCAACTTAACGAGTCGATTTTTCTTCCCGCCGATAAATATAACCCTTAACGGTAAGTGCTCTATCATTTAATGAAAAAATATTAACCTTCGACATGTTTCTGCTCTCCACACTTCTATAACTTTTTCTCTTATTTCTTTTCTATTCGCCTCTCTCGGTCCTCTGCTAAGAGGATCTGGGAATTTCTCTTTCGAGTTTCTCAGTCTTTTTACTCTCTCGGTCCTCTGCTAAGAGGATCTGGGAATTTCTCCTTCTAGCTTCTCAGTATTTTCACTCTCTCGGTCCTCTGATAAGAGGATCTGGGAATTTCTCATTTTTTATCAGTCTTTACACTCTCTCGGTCCTCTGTTAAGAGGATCTGGGAATTTCTCCTTCTATTTTCTCAGTCTTTACTCTCTCGGTCCTCTGCTAAGAGGATCTGGGAATTTCTCCTATATAAGTCTTTTCACTCTCTCGGTCCTCTGCTAAGAGGATCTGGGAATTTCTCCTTCTAGCTTCTCAGTCTTTTCACTCTCTCGGTGCTCTACTAAGAGGATCTGGGAATTTCTCTTTCGAGTTTCTCAGTCTTTTCACTCTCTCGGTCCTCTGCTAAGAGGATCTGGGAATTTCTCTTTCTAGCTTCTCAGTCTTTTTACTCTCTCGGTCCTCTGCTAAGAGGATCTGGGAATTTCGCCTTTTTTATCAGTCTTTACACTCTCTCGGTCCTCTGCTAAGAGGATCTGGGAATTTCTCCTCCTATATCAGTTTTTTCACTCTCTCGGTCCTCTGCTAAGAGGATCTGGGAATTTTTCTGTCTCATTTTCTCGGTCCTCTATCAAGAGGATCTGGGATTTTTTTCTTTTACTTCTCGGTCCTCTGTCAAGAGGATCGGGGATTTTACTCTATCCTCTCGGTCCTCTATCAAGAGGATCTGGGATCCTAGTTTTTCATCATAATGGAAATGCTGACCACCCGGAAATGGCTTTTTGACTACAGATGGACCAGTCCCGAGTGAATCGGCCAAGCCAGCACAAACGCTGGACAGAACGTTATCGCCGAGCCCTGGATGACAAGCAGGCAAACCCAGGAGCCTACGTTCCCTTGCCCCCTAAAAGAAAGAGGAGGAATCGCGGAGATCGCCGGAACCGGACCAGAGGGCTCCCGGTCAACCAACCTTCAATCGAACCCGTGCCTGTAACCACCGACCAGGTCATTTCCCAGGAAGAGATAATCGAGGAGTTCAACCTTCCCCAACAACTCGATCAGGTCCTACCAGACTTGGAGGGATATTCTTCGCCAGCGGAAATCTCCAACTTGGGGAACGAGGAACTCATTCCCCTTGAGGAAGTGTTGCGGGACCTAGGCGTCGATCTTCCGCCCGAGGAGACGTCCCCGCCACCCTCAGAAGTACGGAGCCCAGCCGCAGGGACTGCAGCTATTCAGCCCTTAGGGGAGGATGACCTCTTGGAGCTGCGTGCCTCTCCCATTGACTTCTCACCTCCGAAGTCCCTTGAATTATCGCCACCAAAACTGGTATACTTCCTTTCGGCCGTACCAAAGCCCCCTCCCAGGACTACCTTGAGAGAAATCTCCAGCTCTCCTTCCACGAGAGCGGGGCCTAGTAGAAAGTGGATACACGAGGCCGGAACTAGCCTAACTCTCCCTGACCAGAGTTCCAGCAAGAGGAAGAGGTCAAAGTCTCGCCCTCCTCCACGACGCTCGCCCAGGAAGTTGAAGTCCTATCCGTCACCGCGAAGATCACCTCGCAAGCAGCAGGCTCTCGCTCAAATATACCGACGACCTCCCCAACAGGCCGTTGTTGCAAGAAAGGCTCCCGAACGGGACACAATCCGTCCAAAAACCTACCGGACGCCCAAAAGGCTCCAGTCGATCATCACCCGTCCCCAGCCGACTACCGTGTGTCGAAATCTCTTTCAACGATGATTAATCTGTTTCCACAATGCATTTCTTTCATGTAATTGATAAAATAAATGTTTTTACTATTGTTTAATAAATAGTTGCCGAATATCTTATCAATGGTAATTCACACACTACTGAAAAGTATCCTGAGCATTGAAAAAGAAGAGACAACCCTCCTTCACCTTCCATTCATAAAATATGATTCATTAAATTCATTTTATGGATTTATTAATTTCAATATTTTGTGCAAACTGCGCGCATGCGCAAAGATATTGAGCAACCTAAAAAATGCGGTTCCACATGTATGTAGAACGTAGGAAACAAGTTTGAAATTTGTGCCTTGAGATTTGGTTTTGAATTTTTTTTTTTTTTGAGAAAATGACACTTTACGTGGATATACCCATAAATGTCCGATTACAATTAAATCTTATATATATATATTATAGGTTTCTAGGGTCGTTGATTTCCATCCAATATATTAATAAACAATAGCTCAATTTGTTTATTGGAACATTTTGTACAATTCTGAGCTATTGTTTATAATTATATTCGCCATTTTTTAAAATTCAAATAAAAGGATTTAAAATCCACGACTCTAGAAACCCATAATATTTACAAGATTTCATTGTAATCGAACATTTTTTCTAGCTTTTTCATCACTGTATAGGGTCCGACATTATGTTTTTGACAATTCCAGAAACGGATATGAAATCAGGGACCCAAAAAACCAATAAAAAATTGTGTTAGAATGGAACCATTTTTGGAGTTTTTTTACAACTTCTCTCGGCTCTAGTCCACAGCGCGACGGCCCAACTCAACTTTGTCGCATCCCCACCCCCTCAGCTAATTTAGTCGCACGGAATCGTGGATTCTCACTTTTCCGCCGTAATATGAATTCTCCGCGTCTCATCCCTACCACGTCACCCAAATCTATCGCATCCACACTATCTCACCACAAATGAATCAATAAACATATATCATAAATGAATAATGACTTTATTATTTATTTGTGAGTGCTCCAAACATTTCGGTGCTAAAAATCGGTTTCAAGAAGCAGGAAAAAGCGAACCAAAATTAATTTTAATGCATTTTGGAACAGGCTACAATACATTTCTTAGAAAAAATTATTTAACATTCATAGTGTTTTTTCTTTAATCTTAGTTCACAATTGTAATTTCCATCCAATGTATTAATAAACGGTAGCTCATTTTTTGTTTAATTCAAATTAAAGGATTTAAGATCAACGATTCTAGAAACCTATAATATTTTCAAGATTTCATTGTGATCGAATATGTTTTTTTAGCTTTTTCATCACCGTATAGGATTGGACATTTCGTTTTTGAAAAGTAAAGAAACGGATATGAAATCACGGACCCAAAAGAACCCGTAACAAAAAATTGTGTTGGAATGGAACCATTTTTGGAGTTTTTTACAACTTCTCATGGCTCATGTCCACAGCGCGACGGCCCTGCTCAATTTGGTCGCATCCCCACCACCGCGACTAAATTTGTCGCGCGGAATCACAGTAAGGCTCGTTTCGACGAAAAATAGGTTTACGGCGTAAAATTCATGTCGCATGACAGTCGCCTGTGTCTCGCGTCGCACAGCGTGGCAAGTAGAAGGACGCGACTACTCGAAAACCCAAACCAGTTCGAAATTTAAAATTCCTGAAATATTATATTTTCGAAATTATAAAATTACTGAAATTCTAAAACCCGACTTTTCAAAATGCCAAAATTTCAAATACTCAAAATTGCAAATTATAGAAATTTCAAATACCCCCCAAAAAATATCCTATCTTTGAAATCCAGTGCTACTGTGCATGTGTTGTGTAGGCAAATGGCTTGGGCTCGTAGATTCGAAAGGCTGAGTGCCATTTGTTTACATTATCACTGAGACGAGTTACACTGTTAAGTTATTGCGATTGTATAGAATTCTTCTGGGGCTCATTATATAATATTTAAAAAAATATTAAGAAATAAATAATTGAAAATGATGAATATTTATAAATTAATATTAGCTTTATTTTAGAATTTTTTAAATAAAAAATTAAAAGTTTAATTTCAAACTTTACAACAAAATTGAGTTATTTTGGCTGATTTCTTAATCTTATTTATTTTATAAAAAAAAATGTTGACGATTTCAACTCAAAATTTTTTTGATTATAATGATAAATATTTGAAAATTATGAATATTTAGAATTTAATATGAAATTTCTAATATTAAAAAATTATTTTTTTTTTAATTATTTGGAAAGAAATATTTATTAAAAAATAAAGAATTGAAAATTATGAATATTTAGGAATAAAAAATAAAAAATTGAAAATTATGAATATTAGAAATTAATATTATTTTTGGTTTAGAATTTTTAAAATGAAATATGCCATTTTAATTGCAAAATTAAAAAACAACTTGAATTGTTTTGGCTGATTTCTTAATCTTCGTTTTTAAAAATTAATATACCTTAACATTTTTTATTTAGTTTTAGTTATACTTCATTCCTTAATCTTATTTATTTTATAAATAAATGTTTACTTCCATTTCCGTCCGGCCCTCCACCTTCTCAAGTCTTTTTTCCGTTCTTTCCTTCCACACCCTAATCTCCTCTTCCATCTGCTTTATTTTAACTTCTTTCTCTTTTCTTTCCCTCTCTAACCCTTTTACTCTCTACCCCTTTTACTCTCTCCCTCAGCTCGTTCACCTCCTTTTCCCATTTCTTATCTCTGATTCTCAAGTCCTCCCTCATGCCTTCCATCTGCTCGTTAGTCCCCCTTACGTCCTCCCTCAGCCCCCTTATCACGCCTAACAGCATCCCTAGAGCCTCCTTCTCCGACTTCCTCTCCATTGGGGGGGGGGTGACCGACGTGTTCTACCGCTTTTTTTAAACGGACTCTCTACCTCGCTTTTCTCCGGACTCTCTTGGCTGTCTCTCTTCCTCTTCAAGAGATCCTCCCCATCACTTGCACTAGACGCTCTCTCCCTTACCTTCTCGCTTCCTTCTTTCCCACCGTTCCGATTTCTCGCTCTCCCCGCCACGCCGCTCTACACCGGACCACGCGCTGTTGGGCGATGTGGCACGTGGAAAATTTTCTCCCCGTCAATTTCACTAGCAGCACTGCCAGCACTCTCACTGCTCACCTTCCGTTCTGCCGCCAGTAACTGGGACCTCTCCATGCAGTACCCTCCCCAACCGACAGACGTCTCTGAAGAATCGCCGCCAAATTTTCCCTTTTTTTCTCTTTCTATTCTTCAGAGCCCTGAAGACACCCCTTTCTCTCCCTTAGCATCCCCTAACTGTGCGAGAACCACCCTTGACCCCTCAAAGGCCCAAGACTCCCGACCACAAACTCCCCCGACTCCTTGCCAACCTAACCTCACTTTCTCCAGCTACCCAAATCCCACCTCACACCTACGCTGAAAATTACTTTTCATCTCCCCAATTCACCCCACACAACTCTACTGACCTCCTAGGCTGCCACCCTCACACTCCACTCACACCTTCCACACAAATTCCGTAAAACCCTCTCACCACCTGTCATTGAACACGTTCTCACTTCGGCCACCAACATGCAAGTCCTATTTTAATTTGAATATTAAAAATGTAATTTAAACATTTTTTTTACTTATTTAAAAAATATATTTCTTAAAAAATAAATAATTCCAAATTAGGAATATTTGAAAATTATGAATATTTAGAATTTAATATGAATTATAATCTATTTTAAATATTAAAAAAGTATTTTTTTTTAATTATTTTGAAACAAATATTTATTAAAAAATAAATAATTGAAAATTACATTAAATTAAAATGTGAAAAACTTATTAATGCGTACAAGTCTTTTGAGCAAGTTAGAATTTTTTCGAAAATGAGCAAAAAACGGTTTAAAAAAAATTATTTTCTGTACTCCTTTGGGATGCCAAACCACCGCATTTTTTCTGCTTGGCTCAATTGATTACATCAATATGAGAGTTAAAAGGATTTTTTTTTATTAAGTTCGTTCCCACGCAGTTTCTCACAATTGGGAAATAACATCAGAAGCCGATTGTGCTACTGTTATTATTTCCGAGGTTCGACTAAAAATGGTCAAGTTAGATTTAACAGGAAAAGATTACGTTTGTTATATAACGAATACTATTGAACTGCAATAAGCGATATGTGTACCCATTTAGGTAAGGGCGGGGTGAAACTGCTAAAACTAATTAAATGTGAGTTGGCGTCCAAAAAAGAGCAGAAAACAAAATTTTTGAAATCGGTTAATATCTTAGTTTTTCTTTTTTGATTTGAATATTCAAACTAACTTTCCTATTGTTTCAAAAATTGCGAAAGAATTTTATAAGTAAGGTATATGTCCCAGTAATCGTGACGGTCCTAATAATCGCGAAACTAGTTTATAATTTGAATATATTGCTGAAAAAAATGTGTAAAAAGTAACATTTTATGAAAAACCCCGTTTATCTTTAGCATTTTATAGTAGCAAATAGAAGTTATATTCACTGAAATTAAATAACTAGCTGTGAATCCGATCTCGAGTGTTTCCACTTTGTTTGTATTTATAATTATATGGTGCTTCCCAGCTTTATGATTTCTTTACAAAAATTGTCAGAATTATTTTATTTGAAAATTTATGAGCAAAAAGTCTTTTCTATTCATGCGTCCACTTTGAATTATGTCAATGAAAAAAGTTTTTCGGTTTGAAATAGATGATTCAAATATTATAAATGAGTATACATTTCTTAATATTCAATAAAGTGTATTAATATTATAGATCAATCAATTTGCCTCGAATCAAGGAATCTTTTCCGTTCATGCATCAATTTTGAATTATGTTAGTGAAAAAAGTTTTACTATAAAAAACCGTTTTTTCAAATATTATGCATTACCATATCTTCCTTACTCTTCAATAAAATGTATCAATGTTATAGGTCAATCGATTCGTCTTGAATCAACACAACTTTTCTATTCTCGCATCAACTTTAAATTATGAGAATGAGAACAATTTTACTATAAGAATCGATTTTAAAAATATATAAAATACCACAATTTCCCTATTATTTAATAAAATGTATTAATATTGTACGTCAATCGATTCGTCTCGAACCAAGGAATCTTTGATATTGTTGCATCAACTTTGAATTATGTTAATGAAAAAAGTTTTACTATAAAAAACCGATTTTCAAAATATAGAAATTAACATAACTTACCTACGCTTTAATAAAATATATTAATATTATAGGTCAGTCGATTCCTCTCCAACCAAGGAATCTTTTATATTGTTGCATCAACTTTGAATTATGTTAATGAAGAAAGTTTTACTATAAAAAACCGATTTTCAAAATATATAAATGACCATAACTTCCCTACGCTTTAATAAAATATATTAATATTATAGGTCAATCGATTCGTCCCGAACCAAGGAATCTTTGATATTGTTGCATCAACTTTGAATTATGTTAATGAATAAAGTTTTACTATGAAAAACCGATTTTAAAAATATTTAAATTACCAGAACTTCCCTACGCTTTAATAAAATATATTAATATTATAGGTCAATCGATTCGTCTCGTACCAAGGAATCTTTCATATTCTTGCATCAACTTTGAATTATGTTAATGAAAAAACTTTTACTATAAAAAAAAAAACGATTTTTTAAATATTATTAGGTGCTAAAAAAAAATGCAAAAAATATTTTTAGAAATCCGTCGGTCAGTTTCAAGATATTAGTCGGGAAAATAAGCCCTACAAATTTCATCAATTTATCTGCAACCGTTTTCAAGTTACCGTGTTCACAAAAAAGTGTGACATCCACACACACACATTCGGATAATTGCTTAGAACATTGTATTACACATTTTTAAATTGGGGAAGGTTCAATTTCATGAATTTAAATTTTTTTGAAAATGTTACTATTACAAAGCTTCTTCTATGAGGAAGCAAAAATAAATAATTGAAAATTACGAATATTTAGGAATAAAAAATAAATAATTGAAAATTATGAATATTTCGGAATAAAAATAAATAATTGAAAATTATGAATATTTAGAAATTAATATTATTTTTAGTTTAGAAATTTTTTAATGAAAAATACAATTTTAATTACAAAATTTAAAAAACAACTTGAATTGTTTTGGCTCATTTCTTAATCTTCTTTTTTTTTAAATTAATATACCTCAACATTTTTTATTTACTTTTAGTTATACTTCATTTCTTAATCTTATTTATTTTATGAAAAAATGTTTGCGATTGCAACTCAAAATTTGTTTCATTATAATGATAAATATTTGAATATTATGAATATTTAGAATTTAATATGAATTAAAATTTATTTTAAATATTAAAAAAGTATTTTTTTTAAATTATTTTGAAACCAATATTTATTAAAAAATAAATAATGAAAATTATGAATATTTATAAATTAATACTATTTTATGTTAGAGATTTTTTAATGAAAAATACAATTTTAATTACAAAATAAAAAAACAACTTGAATTGTTTTGGCTCATTTCTTAATCTTCGTTTTAAAAAAATTAATATACCTTAACTTTTTTCATTTAGTTTTAGTTATATTTTAAAATTTTTAAATAATTTTAGTTGTATGTGTGTATATTTAATATCTCCCTTTTACGGGCTTGAGGGCCTCCGCTCCCTGTACATATATTCACATTCCATCCTTAATGTAACTTAACCGCTGCTTAGATTCTAATGTTTCGCCTTACTTATAATAATAACAATAATCTTAATGCTAATAATTCTACAAATGAGCAATCTTCCAGGGCTTCCCCTTTTTAGCTTCTCTTCAAACCACCAGACTCTCTTAATTTGTCTAGTTACCATTTTTTTCCTTCCTAGTTCTTCCCTTAACATGTATCCTGGGCAACTCCAACTAACCCCCATTACCCATCTCAGAAATCTCTCATGCATGCTTTCGACTGTCCTATGTTCCTTCCATCCCCAGACCTCCACTCCATAACACAACACCGCCCAAACCAACGCATCAAACAACCAAACCCTGATTCTCCAATCGTCAGTGAACCTTCTCTGTCCTATACCCCATACTTAGCCCATTACTTTACTCGTTTATTCGATTTTATTCACCTGCACCTCATTTCCCCTTCCTGCCTCAAACTAAACACCTAAGTAACAGAACTCCCCCACACTTTCCACTGTTTGTCCGTTCATCATCCAAACGTAATCTATTTTGGTCTTTCTACTTCTGAAGCACATCACCTTGGTCTTCCCTACGTTCACCGTCAGTTCTTTTGTTCCCACATACTTTTTGAAAATTCCCATCATTAGGTTCATCCCCTTCTCATCGCCTGCTAACAGAACTACGTCGTCCGCCTACGCTAGAGAGTATAGTTTGTTATTACCCAAAATCGATCCCCCTTCCCCTTCTTCCTTTAGCTTCTCCTCTAAGTCTGCCAGCAGCATATTAAAGAGTAGCGGACTCAACGGGCACCCTTGAGCTAGACCTCTTCCTGGCCAGACCCCCCCCCCCCATCTTCACCCTCATCCTGGTTTCAGTAAAAATTTCCTTCATCCTCTCCACCAACCCTTTCTCCATTTCCCTCTCGTTCATTGCCTGCCATAGCACTTTTGTATTCACTTTTCTATTCCGGTACCGATCGTGAGAGAACTCTTTTGTGGCAAGTGTTGGTTTTTTGGCCTTAGTGAAGGGAATCAGCGTGTGTGGATGCAGAAAGGGCAGTGAGTGTGGAGATCAGGTTTAAAGGAAGAAGGGTGAGTGAAGGCAAAGTTGTCAAGGTTAAAAGTAAGTTGTGAGAAAGGGAAATTGGAGCATGCGTAGTTTTTGAGGTTAGGAGTAGAAAAATAGTTATCGGGCAAGGGGGGCAAGAGGTAGGCGAGTAAGGAGCGGGAAACGTCGCGGAGTACTGGGTAAGGTAGGATGCCGACGGTACGAAGTCCACAAACGGGCGCCAGAGGGCGACATCTACTGGACGTAGACGGTCGCACAGAACAGCAGGCAGTAGATGAAGCCAGATGTGACGAGGTGGAGAGCGTGGTTAGTGGGGAGAAGGGGGAAGTTGACAGTATCGGTGAGGAGACGTTAGAGACGCCGACCAGGGGGTTGGGGACGGCAGAGAGAAGGGAATCAGGCACGGGGCATAAACGCGGGAGACCTTCAAACTTACAGCGACTCAACAAGCTAGGTAGCGCGGGCTCAAATAGGCGTCTGGATAATTGGCAAAAAAGGTAAGCGCGACTAGCAGTGAAGGGGATGATAAAAGAAAAAGAGAGGAAGGGGACGATGATTCAGAAAGAAACAAGGATAACAAGAAAGTTAGGATTAAACGAAAAATACCAGAAAGAGATCGGGGGGATGAGGGGATGCTTGAGAAACTAGAAGCCCTCGTAAAAGGGTTTAGCGGGGATACAAGGAAGAGACTGGATGATATGAATAGGGATATGATTAGGCAGGGTAAAGACGTGAGGGGGGAAGTGAAAAAAGGAAGAGAAAAGTGGGAAGAGTGGGATAAATTCTGAAAAGAGGAGAAGGACAAGGTATGGGGTAAACTAGAGAGCATAGAGAATAGACAGAGAGAGGTTGACGAACAGAGAAATAGTCAGATAAAACAGTTGGAAGGACGGGTAAGCAACTTTGAAATCAGGAATGAGCATATGGGGAAGGAAACAGAGAGTGCGGAAATAGTAAAAAGGAGTGATAACTTGCAAAATTAGAATGAAAGATGGAAGAAAAGACTGAGTGAGATTGAAAGAAGATTGGAAGGGGAAGAAAGGGCGAAGAGGAAAAGTAACATAGTAGTTAAGGGATGGAAGGTGGAGTGTGAAACAGGGGAAGCGGTAATCAAAAATATTTTGAGAGATATTGGAGTTCAGGTAAGGGCAGAAGGAGTAAAAAGAATAGGATGGACGAAAGAAGGAAAAGAAGGAATGTTTCTAGTGAAAGTAGGGGGTGAGGAGGAGAAAAAGAAAATCATGGAGAAAAACAAATTATTGAGAGGAAGAAGGGAAAGAATTGAAGAGGATTTGACATGGAGGGAGAGGAAAAGGAGCTGGAAAATAAAGCAGACGGCATGGGTAGAGAGGAAAAAGGGGTGCATGGTATGGATAGGGAGAGACAGATTATGGATAAATGGGGAAGAATGGTTCTGGGACGAAGAATTAGAAGAAATAAGGAAAAAGGGAAAAAGAGTTGAGAAAGGTAGAAAAAAGGAAGATGCAAATGAGTTTAGAGATCTAACAGAGGGGTTTCCAAACGGCAAGGCGGAAGAAAAGTGAGGAGGATATGTGAGGGAAGGGAAGAGAAAAACGTGAAAATAGCTTTCTGGAATGTGTCAGGCTTGAAGAACAAGAATGAAGGATTTTGGCGGGAGTTAGAAAAGTGGGATGTGATTATGATGAGTGAAACCTGGGCGGATGAGAAGGACTGGAAGGGGATGAAAGGATGTTATCTAAAGGTTATGTGTGGACCGTGCAAGAAGCAAGAAATGAACACGTTAAAGGTAGAGGTATGGGCGGCATGGTCTCAGGGGTGAGAAAAGAATTGGCAGTAAAAGGGGAGAACAGGGAGGAAAAGGATGGTACAATGGTAAGAAGGATTATAATTGGAAAAGTCAAAATAGCGGTAGTTTGTGTATGTAGAAGAAGAGGAGAAGAGAAAGGTTGGAGAGTAATAAGGAGGTGGATGGATGAAAAGCAGGAAGAGTTGGTTTTGATAGGAGGTGACTTGAATGCCTGGACTGGCGAGCAAGGGAGAGGGATTTGGGATGAAGAAAAGGAGGCCTATATAAGGAGCTCCAAACATAGGGAGACATACCGGGAGGGGAGGAGGTTACTGGACGTAATAGGAGAAACAGGATGGTTTATATGTAATGGCAATATGAAGGGAGATGAGAAAGGAGCGATCTAATTTATAGGTAAGGGAGGAACAGTAATAGACTACATCCTGGCAGAAGAAAGAATGAGGAATATGATAGGCAGTATTAATGTGGGAAATGAAACAGGGTCCGAGCACTTCCCAGTAATAGCTACACTGAAAGGTGGCGTCCGTAAGCGCGGCAGAGGGAGAAAGGAAAGAGGGGGATGAAGGTACACGAAAATGGGAGTCTGGGGGGTAGATAAATTGAAAGAGATTAAACAAAAAATAAAAAAAAAGAATGTTAGGTATGAAAAAGAGGAGGGAGTAGACTCGTTAATTGAAAGGTTTAAAGGGTCGATTGAGAAGGTAAGGGTTGAGATAGGTACAAAAGAAGGAAAAGAAGGGGGAAAGAGAGGTTGGTGGGACGTGGATGAAGGGACAGTAAAGAGAGAATGAAGTAGTGTGTAAGAAAATGGAGGAGAGGAGAAATGGAGAAGGCGGAGTACAACAGGAGAAAAAAAGAACATGAGAGGATGCTGGAAAGGAAAAAGCAAAAGGGAAAGGAGAAATACAAGGAAGAAGTAGAAAAAGCGATCAAGGAAGGTAGGGTCTGGGATGTGATAAATAGGGAAAGAGGAGGAAGGAAGGGCGTGAATGAAGAAATAGAAATGGATGAGTGGA
>CAKNYM010043368.1:0-56187 GCA_932195095.1 Andricus curvator
AGATTTTCAGTCAGAATAAATTGTTTGAATTATTATTATATTTTATTATATTTTATTGTTGCCATCGTTAGAAATAGTATTGAGAACACGAAAACAATGAAATATTGTGAAAAAACATACCCGAGATGAAAAATAAAGTAAATAAGCAAAGTTTTGATGAGAATGTGCCCGCTTATCGGGCCGATTTTTTCACTGTTAATGTTATTTTTTACGAATAAAACAAAAACTACACATCCTATCAAAAAGTGATCCCTAAGAAATTTGTAGATCTTTTTTGAATGCACAATTTTAGTCTAGTCATGATTTTTCGTATCTTGCATAGTTTGACCGTAAAATTAATTTTTTTGATTTTTCATTATTTCTTGTGCAATAAAAATATGAATTTTCGATTTTTCAAGAAAATTCAAAAAGTCGTCATGATAATCAAGTAGGACGTGCGAAAAGAAACACTTTTCCTATCTTGACTTTTTTTCTTATCGTGCGTTGTTTGGCCGAAAATGTTACTTTTCGCTTTTTTGGGGGGATTTTGAAAATACTGTAACTCGGACAATTTTCTTTTCATCAAAAAAAGTCGTAAGGATAAATTGTTTAGATTTTCGAGTACTATAAGGGCCCGCACATATAATTTTGAAATTTGGAAAAAAGTGGTCTAAAAATTTTTGAAAATGCTCTAACTTTTTGAATTTTCATCCATAATGGCTGGTTAACGAACTCGATTCCTCTTTTTGCCCCCTGAAATTGTGTGCCAAAGCAGAATCTAATCCGATTAGTCTTTCAAAAGTTATCCGATATACAGACGACGACGACGACGACGACGACGACGCCGACGACGACAACAACAACGACAGACAGACAGACACCGACGTAAAAACCATTTTTTCTGACTCAGGGGGCCTCAAAACGTCGACATTTGATGGAATCCGCGGAAGTCATTTTTCACATAAAACCAATACTTTCTCATTATGATGAGAATGTAAAAATGTTGAACCTCTGTTTGACAGCCTTTTACACAAAAAAATTTTTATTCTCTTTGTCAATACGAAATTCATTGATATGTTTAGTTTTTCAATGGTTATTACTCTTTTAATTTTCTGTCTGTATCGTTCAGAGCAGGGTGTACAATTTCAATCCTTCACGTCATTACTTTACAATGATTTATTAAATATATTTGACCAATTAATAGCTTAGTATTTATTTAATTATAACGATTCAATTCGCAATTCATATTGTCTTATTATACCTTATTATGTACGTTATTATGCTAGATAAAAATTTGCTTTTAAAATTATAAAAATTCAAAGAATTATAGGTAGATATGACGTGTTGAAGAAATAGAAAATATTTAAGGAAAAATAACAAAATCAATGGGATCTAATTTCTAACAGGAGTACCAGAAGTGCCCCGCCCTCTCGCCCGAAATGTGTACCTGCTTCTCTTTACATCTCCAGGTTTAATCGTTAAATTTAAAGGATGGGGTACTCGGGAAATTTACTAATGCTAACAAAAGCTATTGAGTGAAAATTTCAAGGACACTTTCCTGCATCAAGTTTTAGGTTTCTTGTTTGAATTTTAGAATTTGGATCTTTCAGACCAGCCAGAGATATAACTGATCCTTAAGATTTTCAAAAAAGGCACCAAAAATACTTTTCTGAGACGCTATTGATTTATACGTTTCGTGAAATTCTGCGTCGAATGATATATACTTTGAAGACACCATTTTTTGACACCTTATATATATAGGGGCCGTTCAAAAAATGCTGAAAAATACAAAAAAATTTTTAACACAGCGACAAATCAGACAAATCAAATTTTGTATTCGAAATGATAATTTTTCGAGCTGGAAAAGGGAAGGGAAAAGTTCTGTCGCACCCTATCCCTTTCCCAGCTTTATGATTTCTTTACAAAAATTGTCAGAATTACTCTATTTAAAAATTTATGATCAAAGAGTCTTTTCTATTCGTGCGTCAACTTTGAATTATGTCGATGAAAAAAGTTTTTCTGTTTGAAGCAGATGACTCAAATATTATAAATGAGCCATAACTTCCTTAATCTTCAATAAAGTGTATTAATATTATAGATCAATCGATTTTCCTCGATCAAGGAATCTTTTCCGTTCTTGCATCAATTTTGAATTATGTTAGTGACAAAAGTTTAATATAAAAAATCGTTTTTTCAAATATTATGCATTACCATAGCTTCCTTACTCTTCAATAAAATGTATAAATGCTATGGGTCAATCAATTCGTCTTGAATCAACATAACTTTTCTATTCCCGCATTAACTTTAAATTATGAGAATGAAAAAATTTTTACTATAAAAAACGAGTTTAAAAATATATAAATTACCATAACTTCCCTACTTTTTAATAAAATGTAATAAAATTGTAGGTCAATCGATTCCTCTCGAACCAGGGAATCTTTTATATTCTTGCATCAACTTTGAATTATGCTAATGGAAAAAGTTTTACAATAAAAAACCGAGTTTTCAAATATTATGCATTACCATAGCTTCCTTACTCTTCAATAAAATGTATAAATGCTATGGGTCAATCGATTCGTCTTGAATCAACACAACTTTTCTATTCTCGCATTAACTTAAATTATGAGAATGAGAAAATTTTTACTATAAAAAACGATTTAAAAAATATATAAATTACCATAACTTCCCTGCTCTTAAAAAAATGTATTAATATTATAGGTAAATCGATTCGTCTCGAATCAAGGAATCTTTTATATTCTTGCATCAACTTTGAATTATGAGAATGAAAAAAGATTTACTATAAAAAACCGATTTTTAAAAAATTATTCAGTGCTAAAAAAATGGAATAAATATTTTTAGAAATCTTTAGGTCAGTTTTAAGATATTAGTGAGGAAAATAAGCCCTCCAAATTTCATCAATTTATCTGCAACCGTTTTCTAGTTATCGTGTTCACAAAAAACCGTGACATCCACACACACACACACACATCCACACACACACAGAGCCAAACAATTGCTTAGAACATTGTATTATTTGAAAATGTTACCATTACAAAGCTTCCTCTATGAGGAAGCAAAAACTTGAGTTTTCAACAAAATAATTGAATTCTCCACCTAAAAAGATGAATTTGGAAGAAAAAAGTGTAATAGTTGATATTTCAAGCAAAAAAATAATTAAATATCATCCAAAAAAATGAATTTTAAAACCAAGCAGATGACATTTCAACAAATAAAGATTTTTCAGTCATGAAAGAAAAAAAAGACGAATTTTCTGTACAAAAATGGAATTTTCAACCAAAAAATATTAATTTTGAGACAAAATTATTTGTTATAAAATAGTTAAATTTTCAAACAATGAGATGAATTTTCAACTAAAAATATTAATCTTCAACAAAAAAGTTATTTCTTAACAAAGTTAAGCAAAAAAGATTAATTTGCAACTAAACAGTTGCATTTTTATCCAAGAAAGATGCAATTTTCATCCAAAAAAGATTTTATTGACTTTTCCATATCAAAATATGAGTTTTAAACAAGAAATAAATTTTCAACGAAAATAGTTGAATTTTCAACCCAACAAGACTAATTTCCAACAAAACAATTGAATTTTGAACCAAAAAGCATGACTTTTTAACAAAATTGTTAAATTTTCAACCAAACAGTAGCATTTCTTTCCAAGAACGGTGCAATTTGTACTGAAATAGATCAATGTTTTAATTAAAAAGACAAATTTACAAAAAAATAGTTGAATTTTCATCCAAAAAAGAATTCAGTTAAAAATTCAACATTAAGATTCAATTTTAAACAAAAAGTAAATTTTCTACGAAAATATTTGAATTTTCAACCCAAAACGACGAATTTTTAAGAAAACTGTTTCATTTTTATCCAAGAAAGATGCAATTTCTACTAAACTAAATGAATTTTTAAATTAAAAAGACAATTTTTCAAAAAAATTGTTGAATTTTCAAACAAATAATACAATTTGTAACTCAAAATATAATCTTCAAGAGGAAGTAACTGCAAACAAAATAATTATAAATACAAGGCAAATAAATTACTAATAAGAATAATATGTAAGTTAATATTCAACTGCCAGAATGTTAAACTTGTAAAAATTTTAAACTAGAATCTTTTATAAACGGAATAAAAATATTTCATATTTATTCTTCTTGACAGTTATTTAAAGTTATAGAAATTCACTGACTTTTACAAGATTTATGTTTGTTAATTCCCTGACTTTTCCCTGACCAATAAAATTCCCTGACTTTTTTTTTTAATTGTTGTTGGCTAGGTTCGTTTTTCACTGACCAGATTTCTTTGGCGCGTACAATTCATATTAAATTTATGTATACTTACTGCGAGTTATTTGTTTCATTTGCGAATTTCCAAAAATTACGTACATGAATGAAATACCCCCCCCCCCCCTTCCGTAACGAATCGTAGCAAAATATCTCGACCCCTCCCACCTCCTTGAGCTGTTACGTAATTTAAGTAGGGTCCCTAATAAGCAAACATTATTTGAATAAAAAGTGTTAGCACAAATATTTTCGCTTAGCCCAGATACTTCGATATAATTATAATATATTTGATATAATGTTAAAAATATTTACTCTTGAAATAGTTTACTTTAGGCCACACGTCTTTTACTCTAAAATTTTTTAACTTAAAACTTAACTTAAAACTAATAGTACCAACTTACAATTTGTTATGATGACAATTTTTACAATTAACTGTTTGAACATTTCTAAATTTTTTAAATTAAAAAAATGAAAATTTCCATTAAAGATTTTCAGGCCCATATCTCTAATGATGACTGTTTACAGTTTAAAAGGACCCCAGCCTCCACGGCATTGTATAATAACTACTTCTCTTTACCTGTTGTAGTATACAGTGCTGAAGACCAGAATTTTCTCGGAAATATTGAGACAATACTGTTTGAAATACCGCTTGTATTTCAAAATATTTTGACATAATATTTCTACCCGCCCTTATTTCATGATTAGTCGTTTATCTTTAAATATTTCCTGACCTAAAGAAGTAGAGAAAGGGTAATTTTAGATAAATAAACAAAAAATGACAAATTCCATCAAAAAATAGTTCAAGAAATTTTTTAAGGACACTTTAAAAGCTGCAATTCAACCATACAACTTTTTTCCGTATCTCACGCTGTTTTTCCGAAAATTTGCTTTTTATTTTTTTTACAGTATTTTCGACAAATAAAACCGAAAATGACAAATCCTAACAAAAAATGCTCAGAAGAAATTTTGTAGGATTTCTTGCATATTATTTTCGAGAAATAAAACCCAAACATCAAGTCTTATCAAAAAATGGTTGAGGGAGAAATTGTAGATATTTTAAAAAGCTTCAATTCTTCTTTTAAACTTTCTTCACGTATCTGTCGTTGGTTAACAAGCTCGCTCTTTCTTTTAGAATACAAAAAAGTTTGCCAAAGCTCGACGATTTCATCCGTTCATTTTTTCGAGAGTTATCATGTTTACGGACATACAGACATACAGCACTGCAAAAACTTGATTTTCGGCTTCAGGGGGTCTCAAAACGTGGAGATCCGTTCAAAAACTGAGGTGTGAAATCTCGGCCTATTGTAATACTTTCTCAATCATAAAGGATTAGAGTGTAAAAATGATTACATATTTTAATGAGTGAAGACTTATTTTATGAATTAGAATTATAATTCTAATTATAAATTCTAATTAAAGTTTTTAATTTTTTAATATAAGAATTATTCCAATTAGAACGTTTTCTATTCAAAAAGATGACTTCTAATTTAAAATAAAAATTCCTAATTTTGAAGGTTTCAATTAAAAATCATTCAACATTGAAGGCTTTTAATTAGAAATTATATCGACGCCTCCATTCAATATGAGTCTATGTGCTGACAGCGCCGTGTATGAGACTATGCGCTGTGTATAAGCATAGGGTATAGTCTCATACAGAGCGCTGTTAGCACATAGACTCATATTGAATGGAGGCGTCGATATAATCTTTATCGGTTATATTCGATTTTGTTTAACTTCGCAAGCGTTCCTCATTTAAAAGATCAATTTAATAAATTCTGACATTATTAGATTTTTATCGTTGCAAAATCATAGCAATGCTTTTATTTATAATCCTGCAACCTTAACATTTATACATTTGCCAAGAAAAAAAAGTTTTGAATGTAAGTGAAAATTTAGTAAAAGTTTCTGGAGTTAATTTTTACACATAATTGATTGGTGCAGTTTACTTCTAACCTAGGATCAATATTGATTAATTTGTTTCAAATTATTTAATAAAAAATTGCTGTAAGAAAATGAAAATTTAATACATGTTTTTTTATCCATTTTAAAGAAACATTTATATCATCTTTACTTAATACACCGGAATGTGAAATATCAATTGGAAAAATAAATATTTACCTAATTACAAAATTAGCATTAAAATTAAATATTGTGGCAAACCTTTAATATTGTCACTAATTTATTTTCTGTACAAATAAAATAAGGATTGGAATTTCAAAAGTATTATCATTTTATATTAATTTGTTATTTTGTAAATCATGTCAGAATCCCTGCTTCTACTTTACCGATGTTTTGAGATAACATGGAGAAGCTGCAAGGATAATAGATTTAAAATCATTACCCTTAGAGCCGCAGAGCAATGATTGTACCTACAGAGAAAGAGTGAAGGAAGGTAGTACGAAGAGGACAGTAGCTACGCACCGCACGAAAGTAGTTGCTATATATATTGTTCCCCCACTCCGCCGCCACTTGCCGCATCTAGGTGTATAATATCTTTGGCAAAAGTTCGAAATGTTTATTAAAAAAGTTGTTCAGAAAGGTGCAAGGAAGTTTTCTGGAATGTTTTAGCTGAATTTGGATAGTATTTAACAAACTCTTGATGTTTTATTTTGCCGGCGCGATGGAATTTACTCCGCGTAGACTACAGCCCGGCCGGTAAACCGCTCCCCCAGCGTTAGGTGCAACTGTGCCTCACAGCCGGTCGAGATTTTGTAATTAGAATACGATGAATATGGAAAATCATGGTTTATAATAAATAGTTCTTCTTCTCTGATAAAAGTATTTTAATTGTGCCACTTCTAGGAACATGAGCTTTATAAAGGGCTTAAAAATAAGGAATCTCTCTCAATTTTTTTGTTGTATTCGGCGTGTGCTCCGTCTGACCTCTGTTTGCAAATGTACCTACTTATATAGGCTTCTGGGTTGTTTCTTTACCAAAAATAAAATATATCAGTTTAGTTTAGTCTCTTTCTATTAGCAGAGCAGATCGTAGAAATATTGCGTGATATAAAAAAGATAAAAGTTGTCCGCTAAATTATTCTAATAGCTATTGAAGTTCTATTACATAAAAACGCTGAGGTAGCGGTTTACCGGCCGGGCTGTAGTCTACGCGGAGTAAATTCCATCGCGCCGGCAAATTAAAACATCAACAGTTTGTTAACTACTACTCCAAATGAGCTAAAACTTTCCAGAAAACTTCCTTGAACCTTTCTGAACAACTTTTTTGCTCACAGTTTTCGCTTGCTCAAAATTCGCTCGACTCCCGAAACGCTAGAAGTTGTTTGTGCACAATTCGTGCACCGTCTTGGAAAAAAATTATTAACAAGTTTTTAATACACATCCCAGCTGAAAATTCCTGTACAGGAACCTCGGAGGATCTTGCACATGTTCCTGTACACGAAACTGCACACGAACCTGTACAGGTAATCTTGACGGTTCCTGTGCAGGAATTTGGCGAAGGAAACTGTACATGATCCTGCAAAGGAACCTGTATACAAGCTAACCTTTGAATGGTCCTGTACAGGTTCCTTCACTAAGTCAATTGAGGTGTAGGTTCATGTACAGGAACATGTTCAGGATCCTATACATGAACCTGCGTAGGAACTAATCCGCGAGGGTTCGCTGGTGGCTTGGCTCTCTCGATAGTGAGTTCGTTCTTCAAGGGAATAAAAATAAGGCAAGTTTATAGCTGTAAGCGACATCAGTTTTCGCAATGGCTTTCTGTAAAGGACCCTATATGTGTTTCTATACAGGATCCTTCCAAAGGTTCCTTCGACGGCTTTCTGTAAAGGATCCTATACACGTTTCTGTACAGGCACCTGTACAGGATCATTCAAAGGTTCCTTTGTCGCTGCAGGTTCCTTGGCAGGATCATGTACAGTTTCCTTCGCCAAATTCCTGCACAGGAACCGTCAAGATTACCTGTACAGGTTCGTGTGCAGGTTCGTGTACAGGAACATGTACAGGATCCTTCCAGGTTCCTGTACAAGAATTTTCAGCTGGGATTTCGAACTTTTTCTAACGTCATCGGTCGCAGAACATGACAATGCATATTTCTGATAAGTTTTATTACAAAATATCAAAAACCTGCCATTTTGTGGCGAGTTGAAGTGAAAAAAATCCAAATATTTTGATCAAAGAAAAAAACAGTTTTTCGTAAATAATTCGAAAAATAAAAAAGCTACAACTTTTTTTTATGAGGAGAAAAAGATGCGAAATTAAATTTTAACTCAGGATATATATTTCAAAAATTAAAATTGAATACTTTAGTTTCCAGTGCTCAGGGGCCTCCCCACTCCAGCAAAATAATTCTATATCTCCTTCTTGCATCCGGCGCCTCAATTCTCAAAAAATAATTTGAAAAAAACTTCGAATTTTTAGAAGAATTTCAAAAACAATTAGAAATTTGAAAACATTCCACGAAATTTAAAACAAAATGTACATTTTTTAATATTATGAAATACAATTTTAAAGCTGTTTAAGAATTTTGAGAGGTTGCAAGATGATACAAAAATTTTCTTAAGATTCCTGGAAAAATTGTTATTGATTTTTTATTTAAATAATAATTTTAAGAGAACATTTAAAATATATATCAAAATAATGTTTGGTGTATGAATGAAAATTGAACAATTATTAATTTTTAAGGACCTAAAATTAATATAATTTTACTTCTATTTTAAAAAGTGTTGAGTTTAAAAAAAAATTTAATCTTTCACTTTTTAATGTTTCTAACTTAAAATTGCTTAAAAAGATATCATTTTGAAAATCAATAAATTTGTTGATTCATTCTTCAATTAAGACAATTGAAAATGATAGTGTGGATTTATGTATTTTTTTAAATTTTTGAATTGTACAATTTATAAAAGTTTAACAATTATTTATTAATGAAGCATTTAAATTTTTTAAAAATTAGGCTTCAATTTTTAAAGTTTAAAAATTGAAAAAGTTGCACTTCAAGTGTTTTGATTTGCAGTTCAGTGTTTATAATTTCGAATGAAAAAAATTTTAGCTTCAAGAGTCCGAATCTTTTTTTGTAATTGTAAAGAAGATTTTTTTTATTGGGATTAGGGTCGATAGTATTTATTTGCTTTGTTTTCTGCAATTAATTTCAAAATATATATTAATTTGAACAAAAAAATATATAAATTAGATTTTTCATACATCGTCCTGGACTGACTCACTGGACTCGTCAGTAAGGCTATGTGAATCAGTCCTACCTTATCCTCAGTAACTTTCTTCCTTTTCCTTCTCTTCCAATATTTCTATCCTTGTATATATTATTCTTGTTACAACTGCGTGAATTGAGGCTTGGTTTGGTACACTATATTATTGACTGCAAAATTGATTAAATTCACAAACAAACATAAAAAATTTTGTTTTGGAAAATATACATTATAATAAATTGAGATCAATTAAAATGTATAAGGTAGGACTGATTCAAATAGTCTTACTGACAAGTCCAGTGAGTCAGTCCGGGACGAAACATAAAAAACCTAATTTTTATTTAATTTAAAAATAAATTTTTTTAATTGATTGCAGAACACAACACAAATAAATATTATCGACCCTAATGCCAATAAAAAAATCTTCTTTACAATTATATTACTTGGGTCAATTAAAAACGATATCTATCGATGCAACAGCAAATATGTCATCTAACTTTTTTCGTAAACCTCAAAAATACCGAGAAATGACCGGGAATTTTTTCCCTTGATTAAAACGGCCACTCTGAATTAATAATAAGAAAATATTATATTATTAATTATTTTATTTCAATAATATTTATTCATTTTAATAAATAATCATAACTGAGGATTTACATATTTAAATCATTCATGTATGTATACCATTAAGCCATTTCCCTTTCAGGGTAGGCGTGACACTTTTCTAGGTGGATAGTTTCTTGTAGTAAATAACTACTACAAGTGTGGGCTCACCACACCCACGATGTGCCAACAGCACTCAGTTTTCTCGAATGGTCACCCATCCAAGTACTATCCGCGCCCAACGCTGCTTCAGTTCAAAACTTCAGTGATCTGACGAGAACTGGTTTTTTCAGCGTGGTATGGCTGTTGTTAAATCATTCATAATTTTGACAAAAATTGTATAGAAATAGCAATTATACATAATTTAGAAGAATTACAACCTTTCAAATTCTAACAATTATTCAATAAAAACACAAAATAAATTATAATAGAATATAAAACAATAGGTCGGCAAACAATGCCGATCAGCCTAGAGTTCGGGGTGCTGAAAATAATTTAGATGGAAACACGACGACGAACCGGCGAAACGCCCACATTGAGTGGACGGATCGACTCAGGGATGACGTGCTAGACTGCTACGATGCCAGCATTATCCCTGTTCGCGGAGGCTTTATGGCGCGTATGCACACTCTGTGGTGCCAGAAACACCCAGAGCTTCAGCACGTTTCGCATCAGTCTTTGCGAAATCAAGCCGACTACCTCCGGAAAAATGGATATGTACGCGGAGCGCTTCCCCAACCGCTGCTTTATGAAGCTGCAGACGAAGATGAGGAAGCGACATTGAGACCAACCGCAGAAAGCAGGCACCTTCTGAGAGATGATCGCAATTTCATTACTAGAAGGAACATTAACATGCAAGTTCCTCCTAAGCCCCAAGATCTGGCTGAAATGGATGCCTTCCTTCGTGGAGATATCTCGCAAGAGTCCGACCTCTGGACCATCAATTGCTCAGTTTATGGTGCTGCGAGAACTGTAGCTGATTCAAATCGAAGGCTGAAACCAACGATGGATCAAAAGACCAAAAGACGCTTGCATCAACTGAACAAGAAGATTGGATGGGCAAGACAGAATGCGTCCCGTGTTCAATGTGTGATTGACTACATAACATCTGGTAGACCGTTTACGGAAAAGGTTCGAAAGTTCGCCCAAGAACTAAGGATCTTGAATCACACACTAAACAAGTCAAAGCTACTGACAATCAAGCAGCATATTGTTGACAAAATACGGCTGTTATCTGACGCAAGGAGGAGAATACAGAAGAGGGAGAGATGGATCAGGGAGAATCAACAGTTTCTCGCTGACCCATCGCGCCTCTTCAGCGATCTACCTGTTTCTGAAAAAAATCCACCCAAGCCCAAGGAGGTAGAGACTTTTTGGAGAGAGGTGTACAAGATCCCGAAAACACTAGAGTTGAAAGAAGATACTGAAAATATCATCCGCTTCAAGGAGTTTTGCGACAACCTCATAAAATCTGAGGAGGAAGGTCCATCAATGACTGCCGAAGAGGTGAAAAAAGCACTTAGAGGCACGAAGAAATTTTCCGCTGCTGGACCAGATTGTATCAAGAACTTTTGGTGGAAGAAGTTTACTTTTACACACCAACATTTGGCCCGCATATTCACCTCATATTTAAAGTCGGAGACGCCCATTCCACAGTGGCTGGTGTTAGGACGCACTATACTCCTTCCAAAAAAAGGCAACTTGTCCAACCCAGAAAATTACAGAGCCTGTATGGCGAGAGATATACGCACAACGTGGCTCGAAAAAAGGTGTAGCAAGCTGTCAAGAGAACCTGCTAATTGACAGGTGTGTCTGTAAAGACGCTGCAGCCCATCAGCGACTTCTATCGATGGCCTGGATTGATTACCGGAAAGCTTTCGATTCAACCTCCCATAGACTTATCATCTGACTGTTGGAAAGCCTAAAGGTTCATCCACACATCGTGAGGTGCATAGATAGATTAATGCCGCTTTGGAAAACCAGATTTACTATCTCATCTGAAAAACATCGTGTGATCACTAACAGTATCACCTTTCAAAGAGGTATGTTTCAGGGCGACACCATGAGCCCTCTCCTCTTTTGCCTTACATTATTGCCACTATCTCTCGTACTTCGCCATTCCGAAGGGTATCTCTGCGGCAAACCTGGAAACCGAAAGCATAAGGTCACTCATATATTTTACATGGATGATCTTAAGATCTATGCTAGGAATCAAGAGAAACTACATCTAGCTCTGAAAATTGTCAAAGAGTACACTCAAGAGATTGGAATGGAATTCGGGTTAGAGAAATGCGCCAAGGTTAATTTGAAGAAAGGAAAACTTAATGGCATCCCCGAAGATCCTGAGCTCGTTGACAGAAGCGCTATACGACACCTTTGCGCTGGAGAGACCTATACATACCTGGGCATGCCACAGAACCGCATTCAGGACGTGACATCTATAAATGATACCCTCCGATGCAGATACAAACGTCTCATCCGGCAGATTTGCTCTTCCGAACTGTCGGCGAGAAACAAAGTATCTGCAACGAACATGCTTGCCGTCCCGGTAGTACTCTTTTCATTTGGAGTAGTTCCATGGGCGAAGGACGAGCTCAGATCTCTCGATATCGGGTCCCGAAAGGTTATGCACATGAACAAGAGCATGCATCTGAAGTCTTCTGTTCCTCGACTTTACATCTCACGCTGCCTAGGTGGTCGCGGAATACTGAATCTTGAATGTCTTCACAACATAATTATTCTGGGTACAGCACATATAGTCGCAAATGGACAAGAGCCTCTTCTTAAAATGGTCAGGAAACACGAAGAAGTGGGCAAAGGGGCGTTTCTGTACAAGACAGCGGAGGAAGCTGCTGAAACACTCGGCCTTGACTTCAATATTAGGGGTGAGCAAAATGGATCAAATCTTATCCATTTTGAATACTCACTCCTGAAGGCCCGGATTAAGAAAGCACAGGAGAAAAACTTCCGCGAACAGCTCCTCGACAAGAGGATGCACGGCATCTTCCACAGAAATGTGGAAGATCAGTCGATGTCGTATGAGCTAACGTTTGCTTTCCTTAAATCACCCGGATTGAAGTCGCGCACGGAGGGTTTCATTTTGGCATGTCAAGACGGTGTCATCTCCACTCTAGCATACCGTCGCCACATTTTGAGCCAAGACATTCCCGATGATATCTGCAGAGCGTGTCATGCACACCCCGAGCATCTAGGACACATACTATCTAGTTGCGTCCAACTCATGCGGGAACGACCTACATCCAAAGGCACAATGCGGCACTAAGAGTGCTTTATTACCATCTCTGTCACTCTTACGGCATTAGCCCAAATACCGCTCCGCTAAACGCTCCTAGGGAAATAGAGTCAATTGTCGAAAATGAGAAGTTCCTGACATAGTTCTCCTGGATTTCGAGAAATGAACCATGTTCGTTATCGAATTTTCGGCACCAGCTGACAAAAACGTCACAGCCAAGGAAAAAGAAAAGAAAGAGAGGTATAAAGATCTTATAAGGGAGTTGCGACGGTTATACCCGGAATATTCTGTTAAGCTAACCGTCTTAATCATCGGCGCTCTTGGAGGTGCTAAGGTTTCACTGGTTAGTAACCTGAAAAGCATCCCTGTGTGTCAACAAAATGCTGAGACACTTCCCAGCGGACACTTTCTGTAAGTGTTACAATAACAAAAAGGGAACATTTATACATAACATTGTTACAATCGTGTGCCATAACAATTACAGAACATAAAGGTCACATTGTTCTGTAACGCTGTTACTGTAAGGATATGTAACAGTTATGGAATCCTGTGATGTAACTTATGTAGAACAAAGTGATGGAACTGTTATGTCACTAGAATGTCACACGTGTTCCAAGAACGGAACATAAAGGTCACATTGTTCTGTAACGCTGTTACTGTAAGGATATGTAACATTTCTAGAATTCTGTGATGTAACTAATATAGAAGAGAATGATGGAACTGTTATGGCACTAGAATGTCACACGTGTTCCAAGAACGGAACAAAACAGGTCACATTGCTCTGTAACGCTGTTACTTTAAGGATATGTAACAGATCTGAAATTCGGTAATGTAACTGATATACAACAGAGTGATAGAACTGTTACGTCACTAGAATGTCACACGTGTTACAGAAGTGGAACATAAAGGGCATACTGTTCTGTAACGATCTTACATCAGAGTTGTGCCGACGGTCGGAGCAGTCAGTTACTTGAACTGGATAGGAATACGCCGACAATAGGGGATAATGTCTAAAATAAAAAAATAATGAATATATTCCTGAGATTACCCTGGCTTTTTCAGCGAAAAAGCATGGCCGAGATTTTGTCATGAACGTTCAAGCGGTTCGATAGCGCAATTGGCTAAGGCATCGGCTAGGTACATTCGAGTTAGGTAGTTTAGGTAGGGTTCGAATCCCCAGCGAGTGCGATTTTTCAACGGGTTTAAGCGTGTGATTATATGTATAGAGGACCGTGCGTGAAATTGTGTTATTTAAAATATAAACTAAGGGCAGCAACAATACAAAAAACATTTTTTTTACATATCCTTGTAACACTGTTATGGAATTGTTACAGAACGATCATAGAACAAATTTACATCGTAACACTATTACATATGTGTTACGGAATTATTACAGAACAATGTTCCTCTGTAACCCTTTTCCTAAATTGTTCTAAAAATCCTTTTTGGAATATAACGCTGTTCCAGAATTTTATAAATTTTCGGAACACTATTTAAGTTTTAAAATATTTTTAATCTCTTCAAAACTCTATTGTTTGTTAAAATCTGGAAAATTCTCAAAAATTAAAGAAAAATGCCTTAAAACCTTCTTAAGAAAATTTTTGTATTCTTTCAAAATTCTTAAGAAGCTTCTAAATTTTTTGCAAACAACTAAAAAAAGTATGTTTGGTTTAAAGTGTTTGAAATTTTTAATTATTTTAACATCTTTCTAAAAATTTAAAGCCTTTGAAATATCTTCTGAAATAATTCAGTTTTCCTACAAAATGTTTTGATTGTCTTAAAATCTTTTAAATTCTGTTCTAAATAAATAATTCTAAAATCTAAATCATGTGAAACTTTCCCAAAAATCTTATTATCGGTACCGGCAACTATTTTTTTACGAGTACCGACAGTTTACAAATTTCGTAAATTAGGATATTGTAATTTTTTGTCAAATATTTCATTTTTCTTATCTCTTTAAAAGCGTGGAAAGGTTTACAAATTGTATACAGCGGCAGAAAGTTGTTAATAACAGCATTATTTCCTAATATTTAAATATGTTTCATCATGAAATAAGTTATAACTTACACCGGCTTTTTTGAGCGACTGACTTTTTTGAATGAAACTAAACAAAAAATTTAGCTGCAACAATAAAAACCGAACACATTTGAACAAGCGCAAAAATAGGGTTCATTTTTAAAAGAAAGCCCACTTTAAAAAGTCAGGCTTTAAAAAGTCAAGAAATAAAAAATTAATTGTTCTTTATTAGGAGATATACAAACATGTCCTCTTATATTCATATCTTGCTTTGTTTATGAAATCATTAATATTAGTATATTTTTTAGAAAATAAAAAAAATATAAATAAAAAGTAAACTATTTTTCGTATAATTTAATACGTCTACTTGCTGGGTATGTAACTTTTTTATTTTCAAAAATTGTCTATCATCATGATGAAATTTGGTGCTTAATTAATAAAATTTGGCTCTTAATTCTGCACTTTCAATAAAAGACAACGGTAATATTATAAATAAAAATGATGGACTCTGGTTGTATATAATCGTGCACTTTTCGGTTAGTGCTAATAGGCAACTCCTCAAGCAGAAACTTCAAAGGTAAATCATTTCAGAAATTGCTAAGTTTGATCATTTACCGACGCGCAACGTGCGTCTTCAAAGTAACTCTTAGGTTTCCTCCACCAAGAGGGCGCAGTTATCAGCGCATTTGTAGGTATTTGCAGGGCTGAGATTGTAACCAAAAAGGTAGGGAGGCCCTAAGTTGGTGACTAGGAGGGGGGGGGTGAGTTTCATAAACCTGAAAAAAGGTGGGAGGCCGGGCCTCCATGGCCTCCATACAATCTCAGCACTGGGTATTTGGTAATATATTTGTTATAATGGGTAACCTATAAAACCCACACAGTGTGAAGGAGAGTAATGTAGACTTCTTGACATTAAAAATTTACTTTATTGAAATCAAGTACATTGCGCGTACTTCGTCGGATATCTGCTATAACATGTAACCTAGCCGCCTTCCAACCAACAACTAGCTTGCCTTCTCGTCTGCTGCCGCGACGGGGAGAAGCGACTCTCCCGCGCAACTCCCCCCACTCCGCCGAGTGGGGGGAGGGAATGCAATTCCATACAATACTCCCCCCCCCCGAGTGTAAACGATATCTTTGTGAAACAAACAACAATAAATGAATACAATTGATGTTAATACTAGCATACCATATTGCGTAGACATACCAGAAAATATTATATTGCACAGACATACAAGAACATATTGTATTGCACAGACATACAAGAACATATTATATTGCAGAGACATACATGAACATATTATATTGCACAGACACACATATTTGTGCATTTTTACCAATGCCAACAAAAAGAGTTGTTGAAACAAAACCGGAAAATTTAAAAAGATGAGCAAAATGATTGAAAATACGATAGAATCATAAAAATTGGAATATTGTCTAAAAGTAAAAGTTATACGTAGAAGGTGACTCTCTTTTTGTTTATGTAGGTTCTAATTGGTGGAATCGTTTTCCCCAAATCCGGTGCAGTTGCAGCGTTTTTCGATGAGCTGACAATATCTTCTCGCAAAAAATAGGCGGGTTTGATATTTTCGATAGATACACGTCAAGGCGATCCATTTACATCAATCTCGTACACTTTGTCAGAATAACGCTGTAATATCTTATGAGGTCCAGTATAAGGACGTGCGAGGGTTTTCCTAGTTGGCTCCGTTAAAAGAAAAACGTGTGAACAGGAGCTGAGGTGTTTGTAGACAAACGTTTTTCGTTTGTACTTCTGAGTGACCGGAGCAGGTTTGATTTTCCACATGTGCTCTCGAAATTCTTCAAGAAACACTTGCGGATCAGGCGCGAAATCCTCGGGGAGCACGAACTCTCCAAAAATTGCTAGTGTAGTGCCGTAAACGTATTCTGCAGGGGATGAACCATTGTCCATGACGTTGGACCGGAGACCCAACAAGATTGTTGATAGGGAGGGGTACCAATCTTTGGTGGCGTGGCACATGATCGCAGCTTTTAAGGAACGATGCCATCGTTCTATCATGCTATTCGCGGCCGGGTGGTAGGCGGTAGTGCGGATTCGGTTACAGCCCGTAAGTTGTAGTAGGGCTGTGAATAGTCGTGATTCAAATTGACTGCCCTGGTCGGTAGTCAATGTTTAAGGTGAGCCATAACGCGATGTCCAACCATCGACGAAAGCACGACATACCGTCTTCGCCTCGATGTTTTTGAGAGGGATCGCTTCAGGCCAACGTGAAAAGCGGTCTGTCATCGTGAGACAGTATTTGTATTCCTCGCTCTCTGGAAGAGGACCAACAATATCCATATGGACATGTTTAAAGCGACTATCAGGTGCGATAAATTGAGATGAGGCAGGATGGTTGTGACGCGCGACCTTAGAGGCCTGGCAGTCAATACAAGCCCTGCACCAGTTTGCGATGTCGCGACGCATCGATGGCCAGACGAAGCGCTTGCGAATGATACGGTCAGTAACCCTTGCACCGGGATGGGCGATGTTATGGAATAGATTGAAGATGCGCTTGCGAAGTGTCGAAGATGTAAGGTTTGATGGGATGTAAGGGATGTAAGGTCGCAATGTTTCGCTGGTGAGATCACAGTAGAGTGATGTGTGGTCGGTACCCCACTGGATCTTTTTTCAGTTAAGAGAGCGCTTTGAGTCCGAAATTATTTGTTTCAGTTCCGCATCAGCTGTCTGCGCTCCAGCAAGCTCGTTCAGGCTGAATTCTGTTGGCCACTACATTTTCTGTGCCAGGTTGGTACTCAATCTGATTCGAAAATTAGGAGATAAATGACAGTTAACGCTGTTGTCTAGGTGAAGCCTTCTCAGAACGTTGCCGTAGCACATATATCAGGGGCTTGTGATCAGTGAAAATCTTGAATACTCGGCCTTCAAGAAAGTGTCTAAAGTATCGAATTGCCTCGAAGACGGCTGTGAGCTCCCGATCATACGCTCTGTACCCACGCTGGGCTGGCGTAAATTTCCAAAAGAAAAATGTCAGCGGCTTTCAACCCTCTCCAAATTGTTGCTCAAGAGAGGCTCCCATACCAGAGTCCGAGGCATCCGTCGCAAGACGAGTTTCAGCCTCATTGGCGGGGTGTGACAGGAGGGTAACACTTGTCAGATCTTTTTTTATCCGTTCGAATGCCCCCTCCGCCTCTTGAGTCCATGCGATCTCTTTTTTGTAATTCTTGCGGAAGTGGCACAGGTGTTGGTGCAGTGGAGCTTGGGATAGAGCGGCATGCGGCAAGCTGCGCCGATAAAAATTAACCATGCACAGGAACCTGTGCAATTCGACCACTGCTTTCGGTTTCCGAAATTGCGCGATTGCCTGAGCCCCCTCAGCGGTTGGTTTGAAGCCGTCGCGATTGATCAGATGACCAAGAAACTCGATCTCGCTCCTCCCAAACTGACACTTTGCGACATTTATGCGAAGGGAAAATTCCTTGCGACGTTGGAACACCACCTCAAGATGACCTTCATGCTCCTCGGGATTCGAGGAGGCAATGAGGATGTCATCAATGTAGGCAGAGACAACGTCCAGGCCCCTGACCGCACGATGAATGTACCGCTGAAAGGATTGGCTGGCGTTGCGTAAGCCAAATGTCATCATCGTGTACTCGAACCGCCCGAAGAGAGTTATCACTGCTGTTTTGGGAGTGCCCTCGGGGGCTATGGGAATCTGGTGATAGCCCATGTGCAAATCCAGCTTGGTAAAAATGACCTTATTACGAAGGTTCGCTGAGAAGTCGTGGAGGTGTGGCACGAGGTACCTGTCGGGAATGGTGATTTTGTTAAGTCGGCGGAAGTCGCCACAAATTCGCCATCCACCGTTCTTCTTAAGGGTCATGTGGATAGGCGAGGCCCACGGACTGCTGGAGGGTCTGCATATGCCCTCGTTGAGCATTTGTTGGAATTGCTGTTTGACAATCGCTAATTTGTAAAGCGATAGCCGTCGGGCTCTTTCCGCGACAGGTGGCCCTTGGGTTTGTATGTGATGTTGCACATCTTTCGCCAGGAAGTCTGAGGCCTGATTGGTGCTAGTTAGTTCGGGAAATTTCGAAAGAATTCTAGCGTAAGCGGAATATCTGTTGAAGGTACTGACACCGAAAATGGTTGTGGTTTTGGTGAAACCCGCGGCGCTGAGGCCAGTTGTCGTGTCGACCAAACGGGACTCGTGAAGGTATGGAACTAGGTGGAAGTGAGCCAGTAGGTCGGCCCCAATTATCGGGTTCGGGACTGCTGCTACACAAAAGTTCCACGTAAAATTTCGACATAGGTTGAGGTCAAGTGATACGCGCCGCTCGCCGTATGTGTAAACTCGCGTATCGTTAGCGGCAAAAAGGATTAGATCGTCTGGTTTCTGCTTGATTGTTTTTTTGTATCCGCAGGAATGATGGAAATATCGGATCCTGTGTCGATAACTTACGCTGCGTGGGCGATTCCGACCACAACGTGATTGGGAGCGCGAGCGTGCTGGGGAACGTCCATGAGACATACCGCGTACTTCTTTCGCGAGGTCTCCAAGTTGTTCGGTTAGTTTGCTGAGCAGGAGGGCCAAATCAGTTTGGGAAGCAGACTTGTCGGACCGTAAGGCGGCTACGCCTTACCTCTTTGGGTCTTGCTGATTCGGCGACCTTGTCGGCCAGAAGGGCCAGTGCTTGAGGGTCTTGAACTTGAGCCGCTGCTAGAATGGCTCTCGTGTGACCCGGTAGTTGATCAAGGAAGATTGTCTTGCTGACGTCATAATTGCAGCCGCCGTCATTTAAATTACGTAGAGCGGTTTAACAAAAGTGATGGTTTTCCATCAGAAAATACCTCCCCTCTGAGAAGTTTTTGCAAACAAGCCTCCGGGGATACAGAGAACGCGGACATGAGACGATCTTCAATCTGTGTATAAACATCCGGGGGTCTGGGATCTAAGGACACGATGTCCTTTATTAGTGTGATAAGCTCGATATCAAGGTTAGCGATTAGCGCCCGGGATTTGTTGCTTCCGTGCTGATTGAAGCCGTCGCGAAAGTTGCTTTGATCTGGATAAACCAGCATTGTGTATCTTCGCGGAAAAAGGGTGGCAGTTTATTTACCCGAAGTATTTTTACCCGATCTGTTTGTGACTCAATAAGGTTTCTTTGTGAGTTAATAAGTTGTTGCAGGACGTCGGCAACTGAGGGCTCACCCATTTTGAATTTGTTATAATTTGAAGTTGGCAGAAATTGACAAACAGCGAAAAAGAAACAAATTGAAGGATAAAAAAAGTAGCAAATAACAAAAATAAATACGAGATTTTCAAATAAACCGAAAATAAGTAATCAGGAAGGTACAAAATTCCAGTTAGGATTGTCCCTCGAACGTTCGAATAGTTGGATTACACTTTCTAAAGGCGAGACATCAGTTGAGAACGAGAGAGATACAAAAAGAACAGCAGTACAGCAATATTCAAAACTTACAAAGAAGAGAATGAAGTCGATGATTGACGACAGTGCATACTGTATTTTTGCCAAACTCAAAAAGACCAGTATATAAGGCTTTAAATGTAAAAGCGGGAGTCGAAAAATAAGCAGGTAGATTATGAGAAGCACAGCGAACAATAAAACAGCAAAATTGAATTACTAAGCTTTTATTTAGTTTAGTGTAAAGCGAAGAACAAAGTTTTAAAATAAACGATAATGGTTAAATTGGCCTCAATTTTACATGCGCGTAACGCGGAATGCTAAGTTTCTAGTACAACAGACAAGATAAAGTGGAGTGACGCCTTACGTTAATTTGTGTTGACATATTACCCGGCAAAAAATGAGGTTAGGGAGGCCAGACACACAAACACGTTTGCAAGCAACACGAATTGTAAAGCTTCAGAGGTAAAAAATGCAAATTAAGTCTATTCATGAGCGAACATTTTCCTTTTTTAAAGTGGACAATAAAATTACGCTTATGTATTGCTAGACAAGCGTATGTATATACGTGTCATGTATGCCTGAATACATAGCACGGTGAAATGTTTGGCACGTTACATGAGTTTAAGTTAGCATGTGGAGACAAAAAATATAAAAGTAAAAAGATTATAAAAGAGGGAGAAAAAACTGTACCCTTCCGAATTATGCGATCCTATAGTTTTGGGTCTGCTCGGTGGGTTCCTGTCACCACTACGTAGCGCGTCCTCAGGTTTCGGATAGAGGAACGGCCCGTAAGGCTGAACAGCCCCTAAGGTTAACTGCGAATACAAGAATAAGCAGTCGCGGACAGCCGATAGGAGCCAGTCGTGGGTGTGGTGAGCTTGCACTGATAGAAAATAGGTACACGACAACCATGGCTTGGGAGGACTCACCCATTCGCGTTCATACACAATGGGTGGGTTCTGGCAGGCCGAGATGCAGCGTGTATCCACCTGGAAACACTACCCGAGCCAAAACTAAAAGTCTTGTAAGGGAAAAATCCTGCTGCCCCATTGGACACCGCAACGATGACACTGCCCGCAAGGGATGTGTGGAATGGTACGCCTGCACAGGGCCAAAGTGGTATTGCTGCCAGTAGGGGGATGTTAGGATACAAGGATGAAACTGTAATGTGTCTGACGACAACTTGACACGGTCCTTGTCAAAGTCGGAAAGCTCCCATACTTGGACCGAGAGAGGTATGGGGGTTATCACTTCTGGGAAGGTGGACTCACCTACGATCGGAATAGGATCCTAACGTGCGGATTATCTTGAAACCACCATGGCTAACTTGCAAAAACAAAAAACTACAGTTAAAGATATAAGGGTGGGAACTCTGAACGCGCGTAGTCTAAATACTGGCGGATTTAGCGAACTCATTTTTATAGCAAAGAAATACGATACTGACTTAATAGCACTTCAAGAAACCTGCTGGCCGGGCGCTTACGCGTCAATTTCTAAGGATAACTATACTTTTCACTATGGGGGAGCTAAGGGGCGCACACTGGGGACCGGTTTTCTCATTAATAAACGAATTTCGCAAGCGGTTATCGACATACAATTCATTAACGATCGGTTATCATACATTGTAATAAAGGGTAATTTAAGCAAACAGGTGTTAATCAACGTGCACTGCCCCACCGAGGACAAAGACGAAGACACTAAGGATCTTTCTTACGAAACAATCGAACAGGTTTTTGACAAGTTCTCAAAGTATGACGCAAAAATAGTATTGGGAGATTTCAACGCGAAAATTGGAAAAGAACCGATGTATAAGCCTACAATAGGGTCGGAAAGTTTGCATGACGTCAGTAATGATAATGGGACTAGAGTAATAAACTTTGCAGCTTCAAAGAACCTCGTTGTCAAAAGCACATATTTCAAGCATAAAAATATACATAAGGCCACCTGGACATCACCAGATGGTATCACTCACAATCAGATTGATCACGTTCTAACTGACAGAAGACGTCATACAAACATTCTCGATATAAGATCGTACAGGGGAGCGGATTTAAATTCAAACCACTTTCGCGTAATAGTAAAACTAAGATTTAGGCTAGCGTTAAGTAAGAAAACAAGCCGCACAGAGCCAACAGTTCGTTTCAATATCGATAAGTTTAAAACACCAACAGAAATATTAAATTATCAAGTTGAGATTTCTAATAGTTTCGACGTTCTCCAAGAACAGAGAGACGATAACGATAATTACGTGGAGGACTCGGAAACCCTGTGGAGCAATATGAAAAAGGCGATAAAGACAGCCGCGAAACTTACTATAGGTTTAAAGAAAGTAACCAAAAGCAAACCATGGTTTGACGAAGAGTGCAAACATTGGTTTGAAAAACGTCGGAAGGCCAAACTAATTAGTTGAAAACATAAGTTCGATCAAACAGATAAGAAGTATCTCGAGATTAGTAAAAGTACAAATAGGCTTTATAGATCCAAGAAAAGGGAGTGGGAAAAGAATAAAATACTAGCAATAGAAACGCATAATAAACAAAATAACCCGCGTGAGATGTACAGGGGAATCAATTTTGTAAGGAAAGGCTTCCAAAGTAGAACGGAAGTAATGAGGGACGAAAATGGCAATCTAGTAGCCGATGCGACAGAGAGACTGAATTTACGAAAAAACTATTTCGATAAGCTATTAAATGTATACGAAGCCCCCGTTGAAGGTAATCTCGGTGAAATGCACACTGCCGATCTACTAATTGATGATCCTACTGATGTAGAAATAGAAATGGCCTTAAAGAAGTTGAAAAATAACAAAGCCGCGGGCATCGACAACCTACCGTCAGAACTGATAAAAAATGGAGGCCCTTGCCTCAAAAGGCAAATTTGTAAATTAATACGCGCAGTTTGGAAAACAGAACGCATGCCGGATGAATGGAATACCTCTATTATTATTCCCATCTTTAAAAAAGGCGATAAAACGAACTGTAACAATTACCGGGGAATTTCACTTGTGTCTTCGTGCTATAAGATCCTGTCCAATGTAATCTTAAGTAGACTAACTCCTTTTGCCGAGGAAATCATTGAGGATTACCAGTGTGGATTCCGCCGAAACCGATCTACAAGCGATAAAATGTTTATAATTAGACAACTGTTAGAAAATAAATGGGAATTTAATGAAGTAGTACATCAGCTATTTATCGATTTGAAAAAAGCTTACGACTCTATTATACGCGCACGAATGTACTGGATCCTAGAGTTCTTGGGTGTACCAAGAAAATTAGTTAGACTTATCGAAATATGCTTAAGCGGCAGTAGGGGTAGAATACGTGTAAACGGAAGTTTATCTGAAGAGTTTTCGATCCGTGATGGCCTGAAACAGGGCGATGCACTTTCGTGCGCCCTTTTCAACTTAGTTTTAGAATACGTGGTCAGACAAGTACAAGCGAATCCGACTGGTGCTACCCTCAATGGGATAATACAATTTCTTGGGTATGCGGATGATCTCGACTTACTAGGGGATGATAAAGAAACCGTAGCTAAAAATGCAGAAATCTTGATCACAAAAGCCAAAGATATTGGTTTGGAAGTTAGCGAGTCGAAGACAAAATATATGACCGTCGCCAGATCCGAACAAAGTAATGTAGGGGGGGATCTAATGGCCGGAAATATGAAATTCGAAACCTCGGGTCTATTATAACTAGCGAAAATAACATTAAAACGGAAATCAACGCGCGGCTGCACGCTGGTAATGGGTGCTATTATGCAGCAAACATGCTACTAAAATCGCGATTGCTATCTAGAAACATCAAAGTAAGAATTTACAAAACGATAATAATGCCGGTCGTTATGTACGGGTGTGAAACGTGGGCGCTGACGAAGGGAGTGGAGAATAGGTTTAGAGTTTTCGAAAATAAAGTACTTAGAAAAATCTATGGTCCAAAGAGGGATGAAGAGACTGGTGAATGGAGAAAACTGCATAATGATGAGCTGCATGCTCTCTACAGATCACCTAATATAAATAGAGTTATGAAAGCGCGTAAATTAAGATGGGCGGGGCATGTAGCAAGAATGGGCAATGAAAGAACAGTGGCGCAAGTTTTAAGAGGGAAGCCGACTGGTAAGAGACCTCTAGGCAGATCGAGAAACAGATGGGAGCAAAATGGAAGGGATGATCTAAAAGAACTAGGACATGATTACTTAAACTGGATGGAGTTAGTTTTGGGTGTTAAATGAAGCGGAAAAACAAATACATATTTTTAAGAGTAGGTTGATAGTGATAAAACATACGTTTTTTTGTTTTGTTATTTTTAGAAGAGAAACTATGTGAATTAAATACAATCCTTGGGTTATTTCCAACGTTGGCCTTGCGAATATTCGTTGGAGGCAAGACAAGTAAACATCCAGACGTTCTCAAAAAAATAAATTCTTCCAAAATGTTGAATCGGCGTCCCTTGCCGATGGAAAATTGTATACATCAAGCTCAAAACTCGTAGATTTGGCGTCCCTTGCCATGAGTGATAAATATTCAATTGTCCAAGTCTGTAGCGAAAAGTTATACGTCCAAAATGAGTTTTTGGGGAACGTAGTTCAAAAATAGGAGAAATTTCCAAGAGAGAGACGCCCAGGCGACAGAGAGAAACGTAAACATCAACTAAGCGTCATATTACGTCACACTGCCTACTGAACCAGTAACACGTCGGGGTCACCAATGTAGGTATTTGGTAATATATTTGTTATAATGGGTAACCTGTGAAACCCACACAGTGTGAAGGAGAGTAATGTAGACCTCTTTACATTAAACCTTTACTTTATTGAAATCAAGTACATTGCGCGTACTTCGTCGGACATCTGCTATGACATGTAACCTAGCCGCCTGGAAACCAACAATTAGCTTGCCTTCTCGTCTGCTGCTGCGACGGGGAGAAGCGACACTCCCGCGCAAAGCCCCCCCACTCCGCCGAGTGGTGGGAGGGAATGCAATTCCATACACATTGTAACAATCTGTGATTGTTCATTAGTGCCCTTACTGTCCACTAGAGGCAGCACCTTCCGGACATGCGAAATTACATGAGATATTCGAACCTCGTTCAAATCCATTTTTATTAGAAGTAGATTTACTAATGGGATTATTAGTTAATTAATACAGAATTTGGGTTAATAAATAATTGAATAAATTTGAGAGAGAGAATTGGTATTTTAAGAAAGCGAACTGACTCTGTAGTTTAAGGAATTTCTAAAGTTGAATTGGATTTTATGATTTGCATGTAATTGGAAAAGAATGTTGTTTGCTACAGGTTTTGTTTTTAGCTCTAGTTTAGAATGCGGAATAAGTATGAAAGAAACGTAAATTGAATGACTTCTAAGGGGTTTTAGGAAAGAGGGTTAGTTAGACTTCCAAAGATAACGTCGGGATTTCGTGCTAGAATAGTTAAATAAAATAAAGAAGACATTGTTATTAACTAGTTTGAACCAGAATTGAAGCTGATTTTTACTTGTGCGAAAGCTGCAAATACTAGTGAACTTTTTACTACTGTTAATTATTTGACGCTTTTGATAGTGAAGCATGAAATGAGATTTGAGCCTAAATAGAGGAAACGTGGTTAATGGGAATTTTCAATCGTCTTGGCAATTGAAATTGTGAAAAATTTGTGTGGCCTCAGTTTTAGGAAGACAGTTGATTTTAAAATTAATTGGAAATTGGTCGTATGTATACCATTAAGCCATTTCCCTTTCAGGGTAGGCGTGACACTACCCGATTCGGGTAGTGTTTCTAGGTGGATAGTTTCTTGTAGTAAATAACTACAAGTGTGGGTTCACCACACCTACAATGTGCCAACAGCACTCAGTTTTTTCGAATGGTCACACATCCAAGTACTAACCGCGCCCAACGCTGCTTAACTTCAGTGATCTGACGAGAACTGCTTTTTTCAGCGTGGTATGGCTGTGGTATGGTTAAATAGGGATTTATATAGATTTTAAAAATTGGTTGAGTAAATAAAATAATTTTGAGAAAGCTAAAATTAATAAATTAAAATTTTAACTTATTGTTATTAAAATAAAGTTAAAAACGAATAAGAATAAAGTAAATTAATAATTTAAAGTGAAAATTGAAGGTATTTTAAATTGAGAAATTTTTTTAATTAAATTCAAATTTTAGTATAAATTAATAAGTTTAAATGAAGAGTAATTTTAGTTGAAAATGAGGCTATGCGAATAAAATAATTTAAAATGAATAACAATCAGTCAGTTAAAATCTCAAATAATCAAAAAAGAGAGAATAAGTTTCAAATTTTTTGACAATTATCATCGACACTCTGGTACGAGTTCAAGAGGACAACGAGGTAAATCCGGGTGGAAATTACACGTAACCCGGGGGAAGAAGACGGAAGGCCTTATTCTAAAATTTCTGAAGCCAGCGTGGGAATCTGGGTGGAAATTGGATGTATCCCAGTAGAACATCCGAGGGTGAACGAGGGTACGTGCCGTGAAGGAAGGACATTAAGGACGAAAGAACAAGCTGCGAACACCCCCTCCAAGGTTTTTGCCGTGGGTTTTAAACCAGGAGGAGTCATATCATAAATTATCAAGGGTTCGCAGTCGGTGGTTGCAGAGACCACGGAAAATAAAATTGAAAATTTGTTTCCTCTCTATCACCGCAGGCTGAAACAAGGACCAAGGATCGACCTGAAAATGAGTTTGGATTATCAGAGAACTGAAGAGGCTAGCTCACGAAACTATTTTATTTAATTTATAAAAAATAGTGAATGTGTGTGTGTGCATAAGTAATCTCAATTTCAAAATTTTATAGTGTCGAAATAAATTTTATTTGGCTAGCTATTCATCTAGAACTTCAAAAAGGTGAGTCAGTTCGCTGAAGTAAAAATTGAAATTTTTTTTACAAGTCTCTCTCATTTGTGTCATTTTTTCTATATACTGTGGTTAATTAAGAACTAGATTTGAACAAGGTGTAAAAATGATTTAATATGGCCGAAGAAAATAATTCCCTGGATAGAACAGTGGAGGTTAACAATGATGGTAATAACTCTATCATAGGTAACGGGGCGGAGGGAATAATAAATGGGGTAATCGCCCCATTCACCTCTGTTTTTAATAACACCGAAATTAATACTAGAGAACCAACTCCATCGGGTTCTGATACTATTCACAACTCAGGTGTGCTCCTCAGCACCAAATACAGTCAACGCTTAATCCAAGAGTGGTAAGGAATCTAAATTCCGATTTTAATACCCCAACCCACTCTAATTTAACCGCGAAAATGACAGGTAATCCTTTGATAGTCAACCTAAATACATTGGAAACCGGAGCGATGGGAAGTGTTCATGCTGTGGCTATGGTTGACGACTCTGGACTTTTTTCTATGCCAAGTCAAGAGCCCTCAAAGCCAATTCCTTTCAAAGCCGCACTTGAATTCATACCGAATAATTTCGACGGGAAAAATATCCCTGTTAGCCGTTTCGTGCGAGACTGCATATACGCGTGCAATTCAATAGCAGCCGAAGATCGCCAACATTTATTCTTAATCGTTAGATCGCGCATTAGAAGCCCTATTAAAACATCTAAAAAACATTTTTACTGAACACAGAAATTTAAGCCAACTGAATTCCATGCTAGCAACCGTGGCACAAAAATATAACGAAAGTGCCCTGGAATGCGGAGACAGGGTTAGCGAAATTTCAAAAAATATAATAGAACTTGTGGAAGAGAAGCACTCAATAATTGAATCTGACACGATGATCAGATCAGCGAGAGACACGGCCTGTGAAAATTTTGTAATGGGATTGAAACCTAATTTACTTTTGAGGGTACGAATGGAAAGACCTGGATCTCTTCAAGATGCCATTATGGCAGCTAGGAAAACAGAATGGGAAGTTAATTTTGCTAAAGAAATGATGAAAGGACGTGAGAACGATAAGAATGTGTTGAAAATTGATGTTAATTATAATTTTGGAAATATTATTGAAAAGACAAAATGTTGAGAGTTCTACTTGTCTCGTCTTTGGCCACTGCACCGGTAATTGTTCTTGGAAATTCCACGGTCGACTCATTGTTCTGCTTGGGCATGTGCCTCAAGGGTTGCCAGGTAATTGGCATGAACGAACCACCTCGTTCGACAGTAGGGGGAAACGAGACACGATTTTCTCAAAATCAGCCAGTTCGTGTATCAATTTTCAAGTTCAGTGAGCGATTAGTGCGCAGCTTTTCATGGTCTTCAGGCCAATTATCAATGCAAGTGTTCTTCAGTGTTTGATTCTACTATTATTATCTTTGGAGGCAGATTACCTACTCTTGTTTTAATTTTGGAGGCAGTGCGTCTTCTTTATTGGTAAGTTATTTTTGGAGGCACCTTGCCTAATCATCCTGGTTCACCCGCAAAGGCCCTAGCCTCACGTCTTGTTCTGATTCACCCGCAAAGGCCCTAGCCTCATGACTGTTGTTCTCGTTCACCCGCGAACGCCCTAGCCTCATGACTGTTGTTCTCGTTCACTCGCAAGGGCCCTAGCCTCATAACGGTCGTTCTCGTTCGCCCGCAAAGGCTCTAGCTTAATTCTGAAGTGGGGGCCTAGCTAGCCCGTTTGTTTTTTCTGTTCTTTCAGGTGCTGAAATGTCCTCAGCTGCTTGGCGAAGGCGTGGCTAGTCTAACTTCATTAGCTTATTTCTTTGAATGCTTCCTTCGCACACTCTCTTGTCGACTGACGTGACCTATTTCTAGTGAAGGCTAGAGTTGCCTCCTTCCTTTGGAGATTTTACAGGTCTGCTTCTTCGGGGGATGGATGTATCGAATCACATACGGCGTCTCAATCTCACTCAAGGACCGATAAAGGGCTGGCCTTTTTCGTCATCACTTGATTCCATGAAATTTCTGCAATTTTTATTCTGACTGTCATACTGTATTATTTTCATTATTGATTACGAAGAAAATATAAACATTTATTTCGTTTCAATGTCCACTGATGCTTTCATTGGGTTGTCCCTCCCCACCTCTCTCGGCTTTTAACAGAATGATAAGTCAGAAAATTCAGAACTTTATAGAGGAAAGAGTTATCAGGGAAATAGACATAGGCCCTATCGAGGCAATGCTAGCGCACATGCATTCGGAAGTAACGGAGGATAAGGATTCGGAAGAGGTTCCGCAAACCCTTCAGGATCTCGGGGCAGGGGCGGAATTGTCACTCGGGGGAGGAGAGGAGGCCGTCAGCAAATAGCTCCTTCGGTGGTCAACTGTCGCCGATGCGGCGAGCCGGGTCACCACGATTGGGATTGCGCAAAGCCCAACTCCCCAAATCCTAAGACTTGCTATAAGTGCCTCAAGACAGGGCACTTTGCGCGAGAATGTCCGAGTGGTAACTCCGAAGTAGTATGCTTCAAATGTAAACAAGCAGGACACTTCGCTAGAGATTGCATTTTTAAAAATATAGAAGAGAACAAAAATTTGAAATTTTGCAAATATTGTAAGGGCAATGATTATATAATTAATGATTGTAAAATCCTCGCAAAAAGGGTCGAAGATAATAAAGAAGAAAAAGAAAATTCTTTAAACGAGTAATAAGTTCTCTGGATTGGTGTGACAGTGAACTTTCTCCGGAAATTACACCCAGTAGACGTATTCTATTTAGTTGAGACCCAGAACGGCAAGAAAAATCTCCCAAAATCAAATTGTTTGCTAATGAAATTACTAGAAATAAAGGACTCTTTTTAGTAAATACGGGAGCTGAACTAAGTATAATCCATAAGGGTAAACTGAAATCAAATACACCCATAAATCAGGTACCCAAATTTGTTTTATGTGGAATAGGGGGGAAGTCCGTAATCACATTGGACGAGGTTCTGTTGAAGATTAATGACAGTCCTTGCTACTTTCAGATGGTTCTGACGAACTCCCTCTCCCAGCCGATGGGATTGTGGGAATGCCATTTCTTAAAGAGTCATCGATCCATCTGAAAGAAAAACAAATTACACATCCATTAGGTACTTTCCCATTCACACCTGAATTCAAAAATGTACATTTGCAGATAAAAGCTAGAACTAAACAAATTGTTACCTCAACAGTTACAAACCCGGAAATAGGAGAAGGATATTTGCCACTCGTAGATTTAGGACCTGGAATATATTTGGGTAAAGTTTCAGTTAAAGTTAGAAAAGATAAAATTACTTTATTTTGTATAAATACCACCACCAGGGACACTTTACTCACTTTACCTCCAGTAACTTTGGAAGAATTTGAGCTTCCAAAAACTCTTCCAGAAACTTCTACTCAAAATACGAAAAATATTCAAAACCACGATGAGGATCGATTGGGCAGATTGATAGACGCACTAGATTTAACCGATTTAAATAAAGAAGAAAGGGGTACATTAGTTTTCATTATATCAAAATATACAAAGCAATTTCATTTGAAAGGAGATCATTTAGGATGCACCAATGTTATCAAACACAAAATTACATTAACCGACGAAATTCCTGTCTATAAAAAGGGTTACAGACATCAGACCCATTCATAAAGAAGTTATCATTAAAGAAACCGCAGATTTGCTCAAAAATAAATCAATTTCACCCTCAGATTCTCCTTATAATCCCCCTGTATAGGTTGTACCTAAAAAACCTGATCCTCAAGGCAATAAAAGATGGCGTTTGGCAATAGACTATAGAGCCTTGAACGAAAAAACTATAGGGGATGCTTATCCCCTTCCCAACATTATAGCCATTTTAGATCAGCTCGGAGGTGCTAAATATTTTACGGTCCTTGACCTCGCACAAGGCTTCCACCAGATAGAGGTCGAACCCAAGGATATGTATAAAACGAGCTTTTCCAGCCCTTTTGGTCATTATGAATTTAATCGAATGCCATTTGGAATGAAAAATGTACCCGCGACATTTCAGAGATTAATGGATACGGTAATATCAGGGCCACAGGTTGTTGAGTTGTTTGTGTATATGGAGGATATAGTAATATACGCGAAATCTCTAAAAGAACATAATGAAAAATTAGAAAAACTTATGGGACATTTAAAAACTGTAAACCTCGTTCTACAGCCCGAAAAATTCAAATTTCTCCGCAAAGAAATCGTTTATTTGGGACATATAATATCATAGGTTGGTTTAAAACCTGACCCCAAAGAATTAGAAGCTGTTAGACGCTTTCCTCAGCCAAAATGTAGAAAAAATATCAAACAATTCTTAGGACTAGCGGTATATTATAGGCGATTTGTACCCGGATTTGCTCTTATAGCTAAACCTCTAAATAATCTTTTAAAAAAGGGAGTAGCTTTTGAATGGACACCAGATACACAAGAATGCATATATGCGTCGCAAATTATTATTATTGTAGAAATAATTAGTGTCAACAATTTACTACAGAAAGTAATATGAAAAACGTCTGAAATATAAATTTAAGTGCTATAAGTATTTTTAATTTACTGATGTTGACCAGGGTTGGTCAGTTACGCGTAACTCTAGTATTTTCTACGTATAATACGTTTTTGACGTAATATACGTCGAAAAGAGTAGAAAACTGTAGAAAACTCCTGTAAGTTACGTTTTCAAGATGGCCGACTTGTAAAATCAGTGTTGACAAGTACATAACCTCACTTTTGAAATATAACAATTATTAATAATTCTCTTCAATGCGTTGTAGTAATTGAAAATAATAATTATGCCTGGGCATAATGAACGGAAGAAGGAAGGACAGAAAACTTTCGTAAAGTGTCTTTTCTGCGATAAGATGTTAAAAAATACTAGTTTAAAATGTCTACAAAGCCACAGGTATGTAAATAATTGTTGATTCTTTCGGTAATAGATATTATGGATTATATTGAACAATATGATATATGTAATTACGCAGGTTCTCTCTAATTATAACCTCAAACTACTTGAACATTTATTCAAATTCAAAGAATTTTAAAATATTGGCATTTGGCGCGAGATTCAAGAGCGAACGCGGCGACCACGACCCACAACAAAAATAGGTTATGAGAAGTATTTTTCGATATTGACGCATGCGCACTGAAAGTTGCCATTCGGACGTAATATACGTAAAATCACGTAGAAAACTAGAGAGGTAATATACGTGGTAATATACGCGTAGTAAACCACGTATAATACGTGAAGTATTATACGTTACCAACCCTGATGTTGACAGACTAATTTAAAAAACTCATTTTCACAAATTAAACATTTTTAAATAATGTGTTGAAATTACTTTTACAACTTTTCAAATGATTTACAGTTAATTTGACCATTATTATATTAAAAGAAGTTTATAATGTTCCCGCGTGATCACGTGGTTGGAATAAACTTCAACTTGGCGTTTCTTTCTGTTGGTTAGGCTACGTCGTTCATGATAACTTGTTTATGGTACAGTGTGACGTGTTTTTATCACGGTCTGTGAATTTTGTTGAAAAAAACGTTTAAAATTTACAGGAAATCTGACAGGTAATTTAATTAATATTTATTTTTGAAGTCTTGTAATCTGACATGTGTTTTTTTTTTCACTTTCACAAGTCCAAGCTTGTCTTTGTATCGCTACAATGTAATTTTACGAGACGCATAAAGCTCGCTTTTCACCGTCACGCGTGCAACCTTCACGACGTGCGAGCGATATGCGTCGCATATGCATCTGCGTGGCGCGGTGGAAGCATGCGTGCAGGATTAATCCGAACGCGTGCGAGCGGTACCGCTCGCTCTGTGCGCGCATTTTGTTATCTGGGTAAGTGTGATGATCAAATTTATACAACTAACATCGAATCAGCTGTTCCAACCTTAAAAGATGCGGCAAGTGAATTAAAGATAAACTCATTTAGTATTTCACGTAAAGGAAATGGTTTTGATAGAGTGCCCTGTGAAGTAATAGAATTAATTTTTTAAAGTTATTTCGGTACGGAAAATTTCCAAATTACTATCTGTACGGGGGAGGTTACGATCCCACCCGAAAATCAAAGGCCTCAAATTCTCAAAAAAAGTCACGATTCTGTAACAGGTAGTCATAAAGGAGTGTTAAAATCTTATGAGCACGTTAAAGAAAAGTTTTATTGGAAAGGGTTAGAAGATGACATTCAGAATTACGTCAAAACTTGCGATTCTTGCCAAAAGAAAAAGTTAGTCAGGGTAAAAACGAAATTGCCTATGTGTATTACGGATACACCTTCCAGAGTTTTTGAAAAGCTTCAAATGGACTTGGTTGGTCCATTACCCAAGTCCGATTCAAACAACGAATATATGTTAACTTGGCAAGACTGTTTATCAAAATATTCAGGGGCAATTCCGTTGGCAAATATAGATGCTCCCACAATTGCAGTTGCTTTTGCTGAGCATTTTATATGTCGATTCGGATGCCGTGAATCAATTCAGACGGACGAAGGACCACAATTTATGAGTGAAATTATGGCAGGTTTTTCGGAGCTTTTTAAAATTATTCAATATAAATCCTCTGCTTATCATCCACAATCTCTAGGAGCTCTTGAACGAAGTCATCATACCTTCGTGGAATACCTTCGCCATTATTGTGGGAAATCCCACTGGGATTTGTGGTTGCCGTATTCCATGTTCTCTTTTAAAACGTCGGTCCACGAATCCACCGGCGTAACTCCCCATGAAGTAGTATTCGGTCGAAAAGCAATTTTTCCTTCTGAATTTGCTGTTGAACAGATTCCCATTACCTACGTCCAATTGGTAGACAATATCCTCAATAAGTTGGTTACCACAGAATCCGTGGTTCATTTTCGACTTGAAGCTGCAAAACGAATATGTAAAAAATATTATGATAGAAAGGTCAATGAGGTGAATTTTAAGGAAGGGCAGTATGTTTATTTAATATTTGAAAAAAGAATTAATAAGTTAGGTGACCATTACGAAGGACCATACAAAATAACCCGATTAGTGAGCGACTATAAAGTCGAAATCCTTCAAGGAGACGGGACCACATCCATAGTTCATATGAACCGCATAAGACATGCGTTTTTTGCGATACAACCTCTGAAAAATATCGATAATAATGAGAAACTAGAATTTAAATTTTATCTCTCCGGAGTAGAGATTTTGAAGGGGGGAAGGATAATAGTAAAGAAGACCCTCCTTAATCAAATTAGAAGGAGGACCCTCTCTAATTAAATTAAAAGAACTACGTATACAAAAAATTTTTAATTGTTTTACAAGGATTAAGTATATAATTTCGTAAATTTTCAGAAAATCTTGTTCCAATATTTTCAGTATAATGGATTCAAAATACGTATGTATATGCGTGTGTATGTTTACTGTATTTAAATTCTTTTAGAATTCAAAGAAATGAAAATTTATGAAAGAGAATTTCGAAATTCAATAATTCAAACAAAAAATTGAAAATTTAGAAAAATCAAAGATTTTTTATAACAAAATAAGGATTAATTGAGAAATTAGGTCACTAGTCAAAAGAGGAACATTTATGAAAAACAAAAGAAAAAACAGGCATAATAGTTTAAATCTAAAATAAGAAATTAAAAAAATAAACAAAAATTATTGGCATATTCTAGGTTTTATATGATCAAATGAATTTCAAGTTTTAAATGGGTTTCATTGATTGATTAATTTGATTTAATTGGGTTGATTGATTGAGTTGGTTAAGTTGTTTTGAATCAATTTACTTTGTTTGTTTTGTTTAATTGAATTAGTTGATTTTTAAATTGATTTGGTTCAATATGGTTAATTAACGGTAGTTAATTGATGTTAACTGATGCTGATTAATTAATTTATTATTATTATTTTACCTATTATTATTACTATAAAATAAATGTGAACATTTTCAGGAATAAGGACATGGACTTTAAAAAGCTGAAGAATACAAAATTAAAATAAGAAATGCACAGAATATTTCAGCCGTTTATCAGAAATTTGAATTTAAAATAAAAATAAAATAAAATACAAATTCAGTAAGGAAAGAAATTTCCTTTCACAGAAAAAACTAGGAGTAAATTTTGTTGCAGGTAATTTCGTATTTTTACTCGCTGCTGTAGGTAGAAGATAAATATTACCCATGGCAGGTGTAATCTGTCTGCTATTACGTGCTCTGATGGGTAAACAGAGAATATTACCGTGAGTTAAGAGTAACTGTCATTGCTTCTTGCAATGACTCAACATCTTAGTCTTTACAGGTGAAAAAGGCGAGTGTTTACATTTGCAATATGTATACATTTTAAAATTATTTGCGCTCACGGGCAATTTAACCATCAATTATGCAAATATAGCTCTCTGTGACAATAAATATGACAGCTCTCAAAAGTCGTCACGGTCTTTAAAGTAGAAGGTATTCTCTCTGGGTTAGGATTCCGATGATTCATTAGGATTGGAACTCTCTTTTTACCATATGAGATAGTCAGCGAGGTCCGATCGAAATTCAAAATGATCATTTCGAAGCCTCTCTGTCTATCGTATGAGATAGACAGAGAGGGTTTTTCTTATTTCGTATCGCTCAGTATGACTTGTCGTTCAAAAGCAACGGACGCTCTCTGTTTACTTCATACGATAAAAAGAAATTTTTCCAAAGGATCGTTTCCAATTTGATTGCACCTCGTTGCGTACCTCATATGGCAGAAGGAGAGGTCCGTGGCGTTTACGACAATTCGCTCTGACCTCGCTCTGAGCTCAAAGGGGAGCTCATCCTCTTTATAGGATATAATCTGACGGCCATGCAGTCTCATAAATTTCATTGGTTGAGCTCCCCTTCGAGCTCAGAGCGAATTGTCGTAAACGCCACCGATCGTATTGAGGCATCAGCAGTGGGACTCCGATGCTGTTTCGAAGTCGAAAATCGAACGAATCTCTCTTTCTATCTCCACACATTAGAAAAAGAGGTGCGTTCGATTTTCGACACGGCATCGGAGTCCCACTGCAGATCGCACCCCTGATATGACAATGTAAAGTTTCCGTCGAAAAATTTTAAAACAAAGATGAACAAAATCAAGATGACATCACCTTGTCAGGAAAGTTATTCTTAGAGGTATCTCTGGTTTTGTCCACTATGGTAAAAGAGGAACTATTGTGCTCCCTAATAGCACAGAACGTTCGCGGAACGTGTAAAATGTCCGCCGTTTGGAAACATTCCAGGAACGATCCAAATAGAAATTACCGTTATTGTTGTTATTATCAATGGGGAGATTTTGCATATCGTTCCGTAGTATACGGTAAACGCTAAAGTCACGTGAGGACATTTCTGCGCATGCTCTACGAGTTTAGCTTTAACGTTTTCCGACGTTCGTTAGCGTATCGTTTAGCGTTACCGTATCCTACGAAACGCTATGCAAAATCTCCCTGATAAATATCGTGTGAACCGTAAGTGATAGGTTAAAATCGATGTCAGTTTATGATAAGGATATCATATTATAGTGTAGTATATGCGGTACTAAAAATTCAAAAATGACACCCATTTTTACCTATCTTTTACGGTTTACGAGATAATTGTTCCCTGCCGATTGAACGGCACTGAAACGGCACTCAAACGGCACTGACCAGTGCCGTTTCAGTACTGCTCGTTTAAAGCTACTCAGATTCCAGTTTTAAATGCCTGCAGAAGTCCCCTTTATACCTGCGAATAGGCTACTAAGTAGACCAGCTGAAAGGGATTAAAAATTAAAATTTGTAAAATTTTGAAATTACCTCTGCGAAAGTTAGAAATTCAGAATATACGGGTTTCAATCATTTCAGATATCTAAATTTTTGTTTGGAAAGTTTAAAATTCGAATGAACATAATGTATCTCGTAAATGGAATGAGATACGCCAAAACAGACAACATTTTCGAATTAAACTTTAGAATAGTTTATTAGTATATAATTTATAAGTATAAAATATATATAATGAGAAAATTCATAAATTAAAAAAAAATGTTAATAATTTGAAGAAAATTTTAAAAAGGGATTGGGATTAGTGGCGGCCAACTACTGTAAACCACTCTGCCCGCCCGGTACGTGACGAATACAATAGGACCATTATATGACCGAAATCAGCACAAACAGTCACTGAAACGGCACTGGCGGCCCAGTGCCTTTCGCCAGTGCCGTTTCAGTGCTGTTTCATCGGCAGGGTTGTTAAAAATAACAATAACGGAAGGTTCCCCTTAGGTCGCAGTGAAACGTTCCCAAGAGCGAACATTTTACACGTTCCGGGAACTTTCCTGCAGTGGGACTCCGAGGCTGTTTCGAAGTCGAAAATCGAACGAACCTTTCTTTCTATATCTCCACACGTTGGAAAAAGAGGTCTCTTCGACTTTTGACACAGTATCGGAATCCCACTGCTGGAACGTTCCGCTGAAACGTTCCGAAGTTTCCCGCGGAACGTTCCAGGAGCGTTCCTTGCTATTAAGTGATCTCTATCGGAAAGGTTGTTTACTGGGTTATACTTTTGGAGTACAGTTTTTTTTTTTTTTATTGCGCATCACAATTAGTCCGAAATCAGAAGTATCTTTCAAAGGCGCGCACCTCTTGGCTGCGCAGAAGACTGTATTTGATAACACCACTGGTAAGATAACCTAAAAATAAAAAGAAATAACTGTGCGTAAACCCCGCCTGCACTTCTGGTTCCAGGTTAATCGTAACCAATTAAAAGCGGGGGATTTATTTCTCGAATCTCCCTAAAAGATATCTTTCGAAGCAATAGTAAGGAGAACAGTGTCCTACGTGAGCATAGCACCTTTTTGGAGAATTTTTTTGGGGGGGGGGGGTCCACATTCGTGAGTGGAATATTTGCGAGAGACATGCCCGTACGAAAATATATGACAGGAAAAAAATGACAGGCCTGTCATTTTTTTCCTGTCATTTTTTCCCTGTAGTTTTTTCGCGACCACAGGAAAATGACAGGGAGAACGACAGGCAAAACGACAGCCGAAAATGACTGGCCCTAATTGGCTATAATTTATAATAATATCGTCTGAACATTATAAAGTATCGACGACTTGCAGATTTATTAGTGAACTATTTGAACTTTCCTGTAAAGCTTAAAAAATCATTAACAAAAGAAAACTATTATGGGAATTTTCATGATGAAACACCTTTTTGTAGCCTGTGTCTAATTCCGAATTCTCTTCCAACACATCAATTGTGGAATGTGTTCGATTTGCCATTTTAAAGCCACCTTATCCTTACAAAGCGCTAAACTTAAGTACCACGGGCAAAAATTTCGGACTGTTTTCAACTTTCGTCATTCCCTTAACAAGTTCACTGCATGCTGCCGTGCTCCTAATTCCATGATCCAACAAAGGATGGTCTCGCCACGCGCAACCTACGGACCCTTTGATTGGTTCACTTTTTTTAGATGCGCTTGGCGAGACCATTCTTTGTTGGATCATGGATTTAGGAGCACGGCAGCACGCAGTGAACTTGTTAAGGGAATGATGAAAGTTGAAAAGAGTCTGAAATTTTTGTCCGTGGTACTTAAGTTTAGCGCTTTATAAGGATAAGGTGGCTTTAAAATGGCAAATCGAACACATTCCACAATTGATGTGTTGGAAGAGAATTCGGAATTAAACACAGGCTACAAAAAGGTGTTTCATCATGAAAATTCCCATAATAGTTTTCTTTTGCTAATGATTTTTTAAGCTTTACAGGAAAGTTCAAATAGTTCAATAATAAATCTGCAAGTCGTCGATACTTTATAATGTTCAGACGATATTATTATAAATTATAGCCAATTAGGGCCAGTCATTTTCGGCTGTCGTTTTGCCTGTCGTTCTCCCTGTCATTTTCCTGTGGTCGCGAAAAAACTACAGGGAAAAAATGACAGGCCTGTCATTTTTTCCTGTCATATCTTTTCGTAAGGGTGAAGTTGCACGAAGTTCTCTCGGTAAGAGCTGAGAATGGCAAAGATTCACCGACTATTTTGGTGCTAAAACAAACCCTGTTTGTGGTTCAGCTAGTTGAACCACAGAACGATAATTCCTGTTACGTTTCTGCTAGAAATCGATTATACCCATGGAGCATGACGTCATATGCCGTCAAACCAACATGGCGTCGAATACTGGTGAATGAAAATTGGTAATTGATTTCACTACACGTGATCATAAGGTGGTGTAGCAGAAGCTATGGAATTGGTGCAAAACCTGCTCTAAGTATAAGAAAAGTGTAACCAGTGGAATAATCTCTCAGCCCCATGCATTTTGGTGCTAATGTTTTGTACCAGCGTATGGCCATCTTGGATCGCCATATTAGAACATGAAATGAATATTTTTGACCAATTAGGGCGCAGTCCCATTGAGGTAGATTAGTTGAATAGTAGAACAGTTTTGACCAATGAGGTGCCTGCACAAGCGCTCGCAGTCACCTCATTGGTCAAAACTGTTCAACTATTCTACTATAATCTACCTCCATGGGACTGCGCCCTGTGGCAATTGTTAGATGGGACTCCATGGGACTGTACCCTGGTAGAATCAGGTAGATCAGGTAGACAAAAGTTATTCAAAAGTGACGTCAAATGACGCCGAACGCTTCGGTCATCTGACCGATTTTCCGTCATCTTACTGCCCTGGTGGACCGAACGAACGGAGCGGATACCCTACAGCGTATCCTCACAGTATCCACATCGTATCCTCTCCGTATCATGCCAGAAAAACTCATTAAAAAAGGATTTCTTGCAACATTAAAAACTTTTAAAAAAGATGATACTTATCGATAACGTGGGCTGAAGGCGACTTCAAGCGCATCGTCGACGAATAACGCCTATTAACTGCTACTGAACGACGATGCGTTTAAAGTCGCCTTCAGCGCATGTCATTGATAAGTATTTTATTTTTAAAAAGTTTTTATTGTTGCAAGAAAAACTATTGCAATTACTCTGTGACCTTTTAATTCAAGATTTCACGTAGAATCCGAATTTCAACAAGTACAATGTTAATCTTTCTTTTTACATTCTCATCATAATGAGAAAGTATTGGTTTTATGTGAAAAATGACTTTCGCGGATTCCATCAAATGTCGACGTTTTGAGGCCCCCTGAGTCAGAAGAAATAGTTTTTACGTCGGTGTCTGTCTGTCGTTGTCGTTGTCGTCGTCGTCTGTATATCGGATAACTTTTGAAAGACTAATCGGATTGGATTGTGCTTTGGCACACAGTTTCAGGGGGCAAAAAAAAAGATCGAGTTCGTTAACCAGCCATTTTGGATGAAAATTCAAAAGTTAGAGCATTTTCAAAATTTTTTAGACCATTTTTTTCCAAATTTGAAAATTATATGTGCGGCCGCTTATAGTGCTCGAAAATTTAAACAATTTATCATTACGACTTTTTTGATAAAAAGAAAATTGACCGAGTTACAGCATTTTCAAAATCCCCCCAAAAAAACGAAAAGCAACATTTTCGGCCAAACAACGCACGATACGAAAAAAAGTCAAGATAGAAAAAGTGTTTCTTTTCGCACGTCCTACAAGATTATCGTGACGACTTTTCCAATTTTCTCGAAAAAAATCGAAAAATCAAATTTTGATCCCACAAAAAATAATGAATTATTACATTTTCATCATAATGAGAAAGTATTGGCTTTATGTGAAAAATGACTTTCGCGGATTCCATCAAATGTCGACGTTTTGAGGCCTCCTGAGTCAGAAAAAATAGTTTTTACGTCGGTGTCTGTCTGTCGGTCTGTCGTTGTCGTTGTCGTTGTCGTCGTCTGTATATCGGATAACTTTTGAAAGACTAATCGGAATAGATTGTGCTTTGGCACACAGTTTCAGGGGGAAAAAAAAGATCGAGTTCGTTAACCAGCCAATTTGGATGAAAATTCAAAAGTTAGAGCATTTTCAAAATTTTTTAGACCATTTTTTTCCAAATTTGAAAATTATATGTACAGCTGCTTATAGTACTCGAAAATTTAAACAATTTATCCTTACGACTTTTTTTGATAAAAAGAAAATTGTCCGAGTTACAGCATTTTCAAAATCCCCCCAAAAAAACGAAAAGCAACATTTTCGGCCAAACAACGCACGATACGAAAAAAAGTCAAGATAGAAAAAGTGTTTCTTTTCGCACGTCCTACAAGATTATCGTGACGACTTTTCCAATTTTCTCGAAAAAAATCGAAAAATCTAATTTTGATCCCACAAAAAATAATGAATTATTACATTTTCATCATAATGAGAAAGTATTGATTTTATGTGAAAAATGACTTTCGCGGATTCCATCAAATGTCGACGTTTTGAGGCCTCCTGAGTCAGAAAAAATAGTTTTTACGTCGGTGTCTGTCTGTCTGTCGTTGTCGTTGTCGTCGTCTGTATATCGGATAACTTTTGAAAGACTAATCGGATTAGATTGTGCTTTGGCACACAGTTTCAGGGGGAAAAAAAAGATCGAGTTCGTTAACCAGCCAATTTGGATGAAAATTCAAAAGTTAGAGCATTTTCAAAATTTTTTAGACCATTTTTTTCCAAATTTGAAAATTATATGTGCGGCCGCTTATAGTACTCGAAAATTTAAACAATTTATCCTTACGACTTTTTTTGATAAAATGAAAATTTTCAGAATTACAGCATTTTCAACATCCAAAAGAAAACACGAAAATTCACATTTTCAGCCAAACAACGCACGATACGAAAAAAAGTCATGACCTATAGCACTTACATAGCACAGTAAACGAAAATAAGCGATACACATAAAATTCTCGCCTATTGAACACAAGAAATGGGCACACAATAATCAAAGGACCATAAATTAATCAACGAAGCAATCATGAAAACTAGCCACATATTCAATCCTTTACGTTTTCAAATGCTGGTACCTACAGCAGATATACAGCACATTAAACTAAAATGAGCGGGCTACATAAAATTTGCAGAACTAACACAGTCATCAAACACATATTAATTGAAGAGCTATAAATTAATCAGCAAGCCAACCTTAAGAACAGACCAGATTTTCGGTCCCATACGTTTACAAAATGCTGGTACCTATACTGCTCATCTACATGATTTAAGCATCTTGACCTACTTATGCCTATGCAACGGACACCAGCATCTTCGATACAAAAGCAATAAATATCGCAATCGAGATGACAGTTGTAGGAGGGTGACTCTCTCACAAATAACACACGCAAACTTATGCCCTTCTACGCATTAGAATATCTCAGCCTTTGTCATCTAGGAAGGGATACCATATATTTTGGTAACTGCCCCATTCTCCATATTTGGGCACATCATGATTCCTCATCGCTGATTGGCTATCCTATTAATTAACCCTCTGGATTAGGAAGGAATATAATGCATATTAGCTACTGCGACACTTTCCGTATATCGGCATACATATAATTCTCGATGCCCATTGAATAATTAAATCCCTACCACTCTTCTACATAATTAATTATCAACACTAATTGGAACCATGATGAATCCCTACTTCTAATACCACTCACCCCTATGGCAATCTTAGGAGGGATCTTGTGTATAAATACAGCAGATTTGGAAGCAGAAGATCAGTTTAGTCAGTTACGACAGTTCATCGGTTTACTTAAAACAACTACCCAGTAACAACAGTACAGAATCATCGAGACCCTAAACTCTGGTCCAAAATACTCGGCCCGTCAACCTTTTCTATACGTTTAACTTCTGTGCCGAAGCGTTAAGTCCGAGTTCAATAGAGTACCTGCCACCAAGGGACAACGAAGGCCCAAATTCACCGACCTGATCGCCTCACGCTGCATTCTTCGGTACTCTATTTACTCTATTGTTTGTCTAACTAGTCATCCCTATTTAAGGTGGACTAAATTCAAAACAAGAAGAGGTAACTGAAGAGAGAGTACTCCAGCTGCATCATTTTTGAACTTTCAAATTAACTTGTATTTTATTTCAACCGTTTCATAGTTTGTTTAAAAAAACATCAATTACTCTATAAAAAACTTAATTTAATGTGTAATTAATTTATTTTGGTAATGGTAGTTATCCTCATCCCAGTTTTTCAATTAATATTTAATTGGAATCTAAAACGAGGAATCATCTTTTAAATTAATAAAAATACAAGGTAAGTTATGTTTATTAAGACGTAACACAACTTTAAGCGTCTAAATTTCCAAACGGAAAATATTGAAGATTATACAATGACAAAGCAAAAACCTTCCAAATTGAATACTTTATTTCGAATCTCTCAAAAAACACTTTCACTACTACAAATTCAAAACTAAAAATGTAAAAGCTTGGGCGATTCAAATTTAAACTAATGATTAATTCCTGAATTTTAAACGATGCTTAAATAATTCGAAATTCTCTCATTTATGAAGTTTAATTGAAATTATTCTATAAACGTTTTCAATTTAACATTGCTTTAATTGTTAAGGTTTTCATTTGGAAATTGTTTAATTTTGAGCAATTTATCTCAATTGTAAAGAAAAGAGAATCTGAAACTGCGATTTCAAGTGTTGCGAATTTATAGTCGGTCAAGTATTTTTGAATTCTTTACATGAAATACAAATAATTTTGAATTTTGTTAGCATGAAATTATTCTAATGTTTTAAAACCTTTTCGTAATTTTGTTACGTAAAAAAGTTACTGGGTTAAAACCTTTCGTATTTTATAATTATTTAGGTATACAGAATTTTAATTTAAAATTGTACAATTATGCACAATTTAAATTTGAAAGGACAAAATGTTGAACGTTTAAATTCTAAATCATAATTGGTACAATTTTGAACTATATTTAAATTAAACCCAAATAGTTTTGAATTTTGTTAAGATGAAATTATTCCAATTTGAACCTTTTCTATTATACAATTATTGAGAAATAAAGGGTTTAAATTGTAAATTGTATAATTTTGAAAAACTAGATTTGAAAGGACAAAATGTTAAGTGTTTCAATTCTAAAACCAAATGTATACAATTTTGAATTATTTTAATGAAAACCGAATACTTTTGTAGTTTGTTAACATGGTATGGTTTATTGGTTTCCATTTGAACCTTTTATATTTCACGACTATTTAGCTACAAACGATTTTAATTTTAAATTGTTCAATTCTGAACAATTTAAATTTGAAATGACAAGATGTTAAACGTTTAAATTCGAAATACAAATTTTTCCAATTGCAGTTATTTTAAGTGACCATGCATTTAATTTTGATAATGTAAATATACGATTAATGATAAAAAATAAAATTATACGATAAATGATATAGAACAATAGTTACGCAAAGTGGAACTTCACTTCCACTTCGTGTAGGTTTAGTTTTGGGTGATCAGCTTACGTTAGCGTAGGTATAGCTCAAGCCAATTTTTAAACACACACATAGAGATTAGGTTATCCTACCACAAGAAACTAACAACTAAATTTTATACCATTTATTGTATCACAAAACTCACAAAATCATCGTTTTGGCTTCTCAAAAAAAATGTACTTATTAATTTTCAACAGGGTTGCACGGTTACGCGTAACTCGAACTTTTATACGTATAATACGTATTTTACGTATTACATACATACATTGGTTAGCAGTTCGAACTCGAAAGTTCATTGCCTCACTACCCGATTCGGGCAGTGTTTCTAGGTGGATATTTACTACCAATGTGGTCCACCACACCCACGACGGGCCAATTGCACGCAGTATTCCTGAACGGTCACCCATCCAAGTACTAACCGCGCCCAATAATGCTTATTTGAAAGGTGGGTGAAGGAAAAGAGCATAATAGAACTTCACTTATTCAGGAAAGCATTAAGTGCGAGATTAAGTGAATTATTTTTTATAAAATTCAAAAAATGAGTAAATAAAAAGTTAGAAGGAAAAAGGGACAAAAAATCCCTTGGGAAGAACTGAAGTTTGAGCGGTTTAAAGTTGAAAATCAAGCAGTTTCAAAATGCTCAATTTGTAACAGTATTTTAAACAGTTCTAGCTACGATTGTCTTCTAGCTCACAGGTATGTAAGTATTGTTGATCCTTCGTGAATATAAATGTTTGTATTCAATTTTTAAAATCTCGTGACTTCGTATTTCTTTTAACTTAAGAAAAATCTGCAAACCAAAAGACCCTCTGGAAGTTCCGTCACTAAAAAGACGTAAATTAAGTTAATTTCAATCGTATTTGATAACACTCGATTGCACCCGGGGCAAAAAGCAAAATTTTTGCCATTTTCCCTCTTTAGAATAAAATTTATCTCATTCCAAGTGGAATTCCTGGGTCTGCCACCTCTAATCATTTTTTTAATAAATTAAGAAGCTGTCAAGCAAGTCAGTCAGTGTCTTCGGTATATTAAAGAATTAGGTTTATGTTTATTTTCCATATAAGCGCAGTCGCCATCTCGAAAACGTAAATTACATGTAAAAAACTAGGGACGTAAATTACGCACGTAATTTATATGTAAAAAACTGCGTAAATTACCTAAGGTATATTACGTACACAACCCTGGTTTTCAAGATTCGAAAACTATTCATGCTTCATAGGTTATGTTCGTCGACAGCAACGAGATACGATCACTTTTTACACGTTGAAAAAAATAGTTGGTTAGGACAACTAATAAAGTAGTCGGGCCAACTACTTTAGTTTGTAATATATGCCGCTGCTATTTAACTGGTTGGGGCTACTACTTTTATTTGCAATATTGGTAGTAGTTGTCCTTACTACTTTACTTGTTGTCGCGACAACTTTCGATGGTACATACTATTTTCAGGTAGTGAGCCTTACCACTAAAATTAGTAAGTCTTACTATTGAATTAGTCTTACAAATAAGCTAGTTGATCTCACTACATAAAGTAGTAATCCTCACTATTACAATTAGTAAGTTTTATTATTTAAAATAGTAGTCCATACTAATAAAATTAGTGAGTTTCACTATTTAAATTAGTACCCTATTAACACCGAATGTTGCCTCAATATTGCATCGGTATTGCCTGAAACATCTGAAACATTGCACGAAACATCGATGCAACATTGATGCAAGAAATCGATGGCCGCTTTTTGAAACATTCGGCCCATAGATTTGAAGCTCGTAGTACGCAAACTGACAGGTAGGTATCGCTGCTCGACAAGGTCTAATAGAGTGGTGCGGTGGAAATCTGCCTTACCGGCTGAGTACAGTGCAGGGAATTTTGCATAACCAGTTCTCGCAAAATCAATAGATGGCGCTACCTACTATCTTTTGCGAATGGCAGCCCTGTACATCGCTCCCATCGATATATTATAGAAATGGACCGATAAGCCTGTGGGGAGCACGGAAATGGGCTTTAGAGAGAGGGAGGGCGAGAGAGAGAACATTTGAGATGTGTCCTGTCTCTTTCTAGATCTAGATAAAGCTGATTGGTTGAGAGTATTTTCGATGGGTGGAACTGAATCCTGGAATAGAAAAAGGTCTCGCATGTGCTCTCTCTCTCTCTCTCTAAAGCTTATTTCCGTTCTCCCTACAGCGTTCTCGATCCATTTTTATATGTCAATGATCGCCCCCAATTTTATGATTCTCTTAGCGTTCGGTCGGTGAACTTATCTAAAGGATTGCGCTAATTAATTACATTTTTTATTTTGCCATTTTTTATTCAATACTGTTAACCATTTTACACTTTGGTAATTCTTGTAAATTCTATACCTTGTTATTATTTTATAAGTTTATCAAAATTACGGATGAATAATAGTTAATGTTTCAATAATCCAATTTCATTCTTCAAACGAAAGTTCCTTAAATATAACAATTTTTATGAACTTTTAGTATTTTTGTGATTTGTACAGTAATTTTCTTACAATTATTCCTACAATCACAAGGCAATTATTATAGGCCTATGAGGATTTTACGACAATACTTCTTCTTTCAGGGAATCTTCTTGAGAATCCATGCTTCGTCGCGTGAATATTTTATTAGAAAACATTTTGAAAGAGGCTGTCAACATTTTTCTTATAAATTATCACTGTTCCATATTTTAACCATGAAGATCATTTCAAAATAACTTTTTCTTCTTGTGCATTCAGATCGACAATTACACTATACTTTTTAATTAATTCGTCGTATCATTTTTTTTGTTTTGTATTATTATAATTAGACACTCAGAAAAATGTTTGGTTAAATCAACCAGAATTCTGGTTAAATACACTCTAAAAACAGAATATTGACTATTGACAGATTTTGACTTTTCAAAGTCAAAAGAAATCGATTATCAGTAAAACTACTTTCGTTTTGCATTTAACGGATAAGTCTTTGAACAGTGAAACGATTCTATTGACGGACAAAAGAAATCTGATTAATTTCAAAGGACGCATTCTGAAAGGAACGTAATTTCACTGTTAATAGACTTTTTCTTAGAGTGTATGCCCTTACTATTCTTTCTGGTTGGAATAACCCGAATTATGGTTGAATTACCCAGAATTTCTGGTTAATTCAACCATAATTCTGGTTAGTCTAACCAGAAAAAATAATAAGGGCATCTTTAACCAGAATTCTGGTTGATTTAACCAGACATTTTTTTGAGTGGAGAGCGAAGAACCCCGGTTATAGATGGCAATATTTAGAATGAAGTGAAAAGGAATTGAACTTGTATCTCCTCTGAATAAATGCATTTTCGGAAGAAATGATTGCAAAATTTAATTCTTTAGGAAGGGAATTTTGCAATTTTGACAATTTCATTAGCAAGGAGTTGAAATTGTATCATTTGTGAGTGAAATTGTTCAAAATTACAAACAAAATTTTTTAATTCAGGAACCTCGAATTAAAATGATTTCAAAATAAAGTAATTTCAAAAATTTGAAAATTGAACATTTTACGATTTGAATTTTCGAAAATAGAGAATGTAAAATATGAAGGAGTTAAAATTGTTTTACTTATAATTCAGATCATTCGAAATTGCATAATAATTTTGAATAGAAACTTTTTCAATTTGCACAAATCAACATTCAAAGCGATTATAATTTTACATTTTGAATTTTAAGACTATATTCAACGTTTCAAACTCAAAGCTTCTGAAATTATACAATTTTTATTTTTGTAATATTGATTGAATTGATTTTTGTTAAATCAAAAACGTAATTCACCATCATTTGCAACGGTCAAAATGGAGGAAAATTTTCAATTGTTCAATAACATTGTTTTTTTTCTTGACTTTCAAATGGCGCGCATTTTGGAACCTTCTTCCGATCAACAAAAATAAATCAATATTCACTGCCTTGTTCGAAAAGCTTGTCATTATAAAGGCTTGAATTGTACAAATTGATGTCTTATTTTTCAATTCTTTTGCATTTATTCGGAAGGCATTTCATTTCAAATTGTTTAATTGAAAATCCATTACACGGAAACTTATACAACTATCAAGTCCTGCAAATTGCATAGTGTGCGATTTCGAAGAATTTAAAAAACCAGAACATTTTTCACGTTCACCATTAAAACCCAAACATTTTTAATAGTTCAATCTGTAATTATGAAACGAAAAACTGACTAGCAAGGCTTTTAATATGAGATTTGAAATTTTAATTGAGCTGACATTTCGTGTATTTGTATTTCAACCTACAACATTGTGAAATTTGAAATGCAAGACCTCCACAAATTAATACATTTCAAACCGGACATTTTCAAATTCAAGCACTATTGCATAGAACAGCTGAGTGTGTCTAATAGAGTTTCTCCACGTGTGACAGCCGATTGGCGCTCTTCAGCTAACTTCGCAGTTGCTCTGCCTCTGGTCCGCTCTCTAGTTACAATTGAAGATGAAACAATTATACAATATTTTAGTAATTGATGAACTTGAGAAAAAATGTACAGCTATTACAATTTGACATAATTTTAAAACATAATTATTTATTACACAGTCAGGCTTACGTAATAGAGACATAAAAAGAAATAACGAGATTATAAAATGAAGTGTCATATCTTCTTATTACTAAACAAATTATTTATTAGTCAGTGTTACAAGAATTTCTTATTTATATAATATTCTTAACTCATTCTTTTCCCACTATTGAGTCGTGCAATCTACACACTTTGAATGAAATATGCAGATTAAAAAATGATGAATGCACTCAACTCCCGGCAGAAGAACCTCCGGTTTACGATAAACCTAGCACTGATGGCCCCCGTACTTGGATCATGAGAGAAGCCCTTGTCGGCACAGAGAATTTATTGTCAAGCGTGAGAAGCAGCTCCAGTGCCCACCTCTTGGCGCGTTAGTTGCATCAGGTTACGTTATGCGTCCAAATCGGACGGAAAAGGTTCATGCGGCTATGCCGCTTCAAGTTTGGATACAGGCCAATGTAATTCATGACCCAAACTATTCTTATATCGTGAGTTTAGTTTATTTATTTCAAATGATAATCATGACAATCATGCGTGCGCCTCTGCTGCATAATTTTACGTGAGTTTTGATACATGTGGCGTGATGTATGTGCATATCAGTCGTTTGATCACATGCAGTCCAGAGAAAATTCATCCGCTACAGATACATGTCATTGTGCCCCAACTGTAAGTCTAATAAATAACATAAGTTCATATGACATCTGCCTACAGCCAGCTTAGCTACGGTCGCACTTAGAGAGCGAATTGCAATAAAATGCTCTCATTAAAATCCGTTGGCTTACCAACTCATCAAAGCACCGAACATTCATAAAAAGATGCATTCTCCTTTTATGAGTTGTGCATGATTTTCGGCCATATTTGAGGGTTGATGAATTATATTTGGACTAATGTGATCAACACATGATAACGCACATTCATCACTTTGACACCTGACAAATTCGCAGTATTTCTTACTTTTCTCCTGCTAATAATTTCAAAACTATTTCTTTTCTTTCGAAGTCCACATAAGCACTTTCAAAATACTTTTAAATTAATTTGTCTCATCATTTATTTTTAATGCTATAAATATGAAGCTATAAGACTTATACATAATTTGAAACGATGTGTTCACTTTTGTAAATTTAACTTGTTAGATGTCATTATTTATGACGCAATTTACCGTAACATATGAAAAAGGATGGATTTGCCGTAAAAACTGGACTTACTAGGTTTAACAATGGTATCGGGTATTTAAACATGACCGTCTATACCATGTAATACCTATAGCAAGTCTTCTTGCAAATGCTGACACATGGTAAGTCATGACCTTGATGACTTACTATGTTTCTGTCGTGGTAGTTAGGTTGTGTTAAAGGGCAATTAATGGTCGTTTTCAATTATTAGGAAAATGATAACTATGACTATATGAGCCGTTCATATCAATCTTACAGATTTCACTCTGCTTCAATTAGCCTAAATTTCCGAATGAAACAAATTTTATTTTGAGATCATGATATATCATAAATGACAAGTGTTTTGAAGTCTCTTTCTTTACGGAACTCCTTGTGTCTGAAAATCAGTGGACTGATTGGTTGCAGCTGATCTAGTTCGTGTAACTAATTCGAGTCCACTTTAAAATTCAATAATTCGGATCATACGCATATGTATTGTGGAAGCATAAGGAATTTACTTAAGAATTAAGAGTTTATTTAAATACAAAAGATGGCCCAACTTCGGCTGCCGATCTACAGTGTGCGAAAGTCGGTCTACTTGCACCTGTTACTCAAATTTTCGAATTGAAACTTGCACATACATATTCTGTTCACTCAGAAAAAATGTTTCCTTGGATCAAATAAATATTTTTTTCACACACTATACAATTTTTTTCATTGAAGCAATAGTGTGTTTGAATGAATTAAATATTTGTGTTACCCTATACTAAAGGAAAGATTTTTATTATATCTAAATGAAAATTGCATTTTTACATTCTCATCTCAATGAGAAGGTATTGGTTGTATGTCAAAAATGACTTTCGCAGATTTCATCAATTGTCGACGTTTTCGTCGTCGTCTGTATACAGGCTAAATTTGTAAACACTAATCGGATTGAATTGTGCTCTGGCACACAGTTTTAGGGGCCAAAAAGAAAGATCGAGTTCGTCAACCAGCTATTTTGGATGAAAATTTGAAAAGTTAGAGCATTTTATACATTTTTCAGACCATTTTTTTGGAAGATTTGAATATTTATATTTTCATAGATTTTTCCCTTCACACTTTTTCCAGGCTTAGGACTGGCAGCTCTTTTTAATGCTTATACTTATACTATACAACTGTATTTTCTTAATGCTGGCGTGTTTAGAAAAGTTTGAAAATAAATATTTTAAATAAGTTATACTTTCATTACCTGGCATTTATTACTTTGATTCGAGATGTACACAGTTTAAATTTATTCATTACTATACTCTTTTCCACGCCACCAGGAGGTAGAGCACCAGGCGCGCTTTTTTTAAAGCGGTTTCACCTGTAGTCCTAATCCACTACACACCACCGAATGAAGGTGTTGTTACCTTGTAAAGGTATAATGCACCTTATACATCGTCTTCCTCGTCATCCGGTACATCATGCCTGCGGTTTCGTACATTTCCGGCTTCCCTGAAAAGTAAAAAAAAAAATTATTATCAAATACCTGCACCGATCTTTATTTCCTCTTTCATGTACATAATGTTGCAGGTAACTTACTGTCCATACGCCAATGTCGTAGTTCTTCGTAATGCTTGCGTTAGCCACCGGCTAGCCTGCCTCTCTATCTCGGCATCTGTGGCTCGCAAGTCCCTTACACGTATAACACCTGGAAACATACAAATTTTGATTACAGGGGAAGACGAGTACATTCCTGTGTGCTACGTATAGGCGAGCATTTACTGACGACTTACTTCTAATGAGCTTGACTATGTTGCCGTATGTGTTAAAAGCAACCTTACCCCGGGTTTCCGAGTAATTATACCTCAGGGCAAGGTCGGTCGTCATGATCCTCTTCATGATCATGGGGACACAGCTCTTAACATCGTGGCCCCCCAAGCTCAGGAAGGCATCTTGCTGTAAAAGAATTGCATTATAGTTAGTTGGCACCCCTCTACTGCTGTGCGTTCCTCAACTTACCGCGTTTGCATGGTTAACTCGACCGTAGAGGGAAGATAGGTATAGAGGCGACAATGCCCACCAAGCTTAGAAGATGGGTGCGGGGAATGAGACGTCAGGAGTAGGCTTAGTTCGGGAACCAGCGATGCAAGGCGCTAGTATCCCGAACCAGTAAACGGATAGGAGGGAAGGAGGGACGGAACCAGTGCTTCACCGATAGAAAGTATGCTTAATGTGTGTGAGTGGCATGAGCCAAGAATGTGTGTGGTATATGTGAGTCAGAAGACTGGATAAGCGTGAGAAGTGAAAGAAATTTTTACTTGCCAGTTTTTCACCGTAACCAAGAACTGCTGCTAAATCTCGTCGATTTTGAATATTTGTCAAATATGCATTTCATTAAAAATGAATTTTCAAATGTATAGAGTAGTGTATTAATGATCTCAGTTGGAAGAAATAAATGAAAATAATCATTCAGAATTTCCCTAGGGTAGCATTTTATGTTATTTAATTCTGAGTCAGTATAGTAATCCCCCTCTTTTCCAGATCATTTGATTTTTTTGATTGGAAAAATAGAGGATTGAAAAATGTAGATATACAATTTAGAAATCAGGACGTATATTAATTAAAAGAAGCAAACTGAAACTTCTTGGTTCTAAAAAATTATCGGAATCGCAATTCTTCTCCATTACAGAAACGTAGATAAAGTTTCTTGGTGACTATGAGCTGTCAAATTGTAATTTGTTAAATATACTTTCACAAAAATAAGTTGCTTATACTTTTACAGTGCTATTTTTCAATCCAATTTTACTTTGGACTTAGTTCACTATCTTCGATTTCGCAAATTCAATGAATTGTGCAAATTAAATTGTACTCTGCCAAGTTTTTGAATTTTTCACATGAAAATTTAGTCAGTTACAAGATTTTTTTAGTAGGTCTGAAATTCACTGAAAATCAACATTCTTGTTAACACTGTAAAAATACTATTATTTCAGAGCTATTTCCAGGTATTGAAATACGACTAAAAAACCTGTCTTGAGTCATACTAAAATGAAACCGCTCGTGGGATTCCAGAGTCGTTTTTCTACATTGAAAATAATAACAGCATGAAGTTATCATATTTAAAAAAAGACCTCTGGTTTTTACAGAGAATGTTTGATAATATTTTGAACAGTTTCTAATAATAACTATGAGTATTCATTCTGAAGATTGTGTGATAATATATCACTAATAGCCCAGAGGGCACAAAACCATGATCATCCCTAGAACGTCCTTGAGACATCCCTAGGACGTCCAATGCCAGTCCAATCAAAGTCTCTAATACGTCCAATGTCGTAAAGATGTCCTAAAGACGTCTTAAAAACATAGGACGTTCTCGGGACATCTTTTGTACTGACATTAGACGTCTTAAGAGCATCCCCAGGATGTCCAAAAGACATGTTCCAAAAGACATCTTAAGGATGTCCCGAAGACTTCTCTAGGACATCCTTAATTTTTTTGTCCACTGGGAGCATAATACTTTCCTGGACGTAGCAAAAAGCGTTTGTTTATTTATAACTTAACAGCATATGAATATTAGGTGTGCTTAAACAAAAGCAAGTCCGAATTTCAACGTGCATTTTCGATTTTTTTGTTTCTTGTGGGTTAAAAATGAACCACGTGGAAGGAGAAATAAATTGGTTTGTTTTTACAGAAAAATTGATTTTTTTTAAAAAGGCAGGTCATTACGCAAAATTATATACAGAATATAAAAGACGCGACTCATTAAAATGATTTTTTATCGTAATTATTTTTATAATTATGCATTCTTAGGGAGATATGCGAAGGAAATTGTTTTAACGTAGTGTGAATTATCTATCCCGCTTATGGAGAGGTCTTCAAGTATGCATAATTTATGAAGAGACTGATGATCCAAAAATACTCTTTTTAATAAGCCGCATCTTTTACATTCTTCATCATTTGCCAGTATGATCAGCTGTTTTAAAAAAGATGAATCTTTGTGTAAAACCAGACAAATTTACTATAAGCGACCTCTAAATATTATCTGATTCATGTCTCTTTTCACGTGGTTCATTTATAACCCAAAGGGAACAAAAAAATCGAGTCTGCAAATTGAGATTCGGAATTCTTTTTTCTTTTATATACCCCTTATAAATATTTTAATTTATAATTGATTTTTTTCGCCTTATTTCATTTGCTACAAAAATATGTCTTTGCATATTTATGGCGAATAGATCCCTTATTTTCATGGAAAAATGTAGATATTATGTTTTTCATTGAATTATTCTTTTAAGTTGATGGTAATCATATTTTTTAACATTTTTTCCATGATAATATTAGTTTATAACCTTTCCAGTACGACATTGCAATCACTTATATTTTTAAAAAACTTGTACTCAGTCATAACACAAAACTTGTTGTTTGTAGAAATTTGTACGAATATAGTATTTATTAATATATGTACAAAAAATTTAGTTATAAATAATGTTGAAATTTCATAACTATATGAGATATAAATGCTTTCTGGGGAAAGAAATAACAAAAATATGTAGAACTTTAATTTACAACCGCTGGACTATCAGGATCTATTTGGACGTTTTTACCTGCGTTTATTGACGCTCCTAAAAGATAAAAAAGAGGCAAAAGACAGCAGGAAAATGCAGAAGATGCCTAAAATAAACAACGTTTAAAAAAATTCCGTCATATGTAAAAGTTTGAATATAGTCCAGGCATCTTGTACGAAAAAATTTATTTTCATCTGGAACGGTTTGTTACTTATGTTATTAATGCCGTTGCCGTTTTCCGTAGGATATTTGCCGAACGAGCTATTTAAAAAACTTTTTCTGGTTAAAAATAGCAAAAAATGTGTTTTTTTTTTAAGAGTCCTAACTCTTGACCTATGAAGGCTGGAAGAAGTTTTTTTTTTACATTTACACATAATTTTCTACATGAAATTTTTTTCTCTGTCATCATTAACATAGATTTACCCACAAAAGAATTATTTTCAACAAACTAAACACGAGTAATTTGCTCTGAAGAATACGTCAAAAGTGGTCAAGTTTGGGAGGCCATAACTTATGACACTTTGAGGTTCGGTCATTGTTCTTTTTAGAATTACTCGAAATTGCGTACACTTTAATTAGAATGGAGAATATTTTTTCGTAAAATTGACAGGTTCTAAAGGTCAAATATTAACTTCAGAATTGGGTTTTTAGCCTCCTTTTTGAAAAAAATCGGGGTTCTTTGAAGACATACAACTCTGCGCCTATTCTTGAAAGAATTTTCTTCTTTTTTTTTAACTTTTTCAGAATTTTCTAAAGTTTACGAAAGCAGTCTACGAAAATACTGTTTTTGGAAAATTGTTCAAAAATATTTTCGGAAAGCGTCGTAGTCATGTTTGGAAAAGTTCAAATTCCCATCCCATTGAAATTCTCAGTGAAACGCTATAGAAAACGAACGCGGTGAAAAATTACAAGATGCCTGGACTAATATGACGAGAGTTTTTTAGACGGAAAGTTATTGTTTTTAGTGGTAATGTTGATCCACTGCAATTTGCCTTTCTATATGTAGGGTGCTTCAAACCTTCCTTGCCACTCTGCAATAGTAAATTTTGGATTACAACATAAACGGTAGGGTTGTTAATGAATTTTCCTTACATATA
>CAKNYM010043369.1:0-17378 GCA_932195095.1 Andricus curvator
ATGCAGCAATATATTGATTGGTCTCATCATAGAAAATGACACCTATTTTTGACGGAATGTAATGTTTTTAATGAAACCTCACTTATACGCATATTTCGGTTCTTCTTCGAGAAACACACATTGATATCATGTATGCACTTTTGGGCAATAAACTACACCAGTGTTATTTAGCGAAACGAAAATTATTGTAGTAAATATAAAATCTACTTCTTCACCCTCAGATTAACATAAGTAAGAAAAATATCAGAAATCATACACGTTATACAGAAAAACTTCGTTACGTAGAATGTGTACTAGTGAGCTAAGTAGAAAAAGACATGTATGTATGTTACGGCCAGACTCATATGGAGAGTCATTCCGCAGAGCTAGCTATTTCTTTATTTTTGTAAATTCCTTTTGTAGCAATAATGATGTACGCAGTTATTCAGGGCATTTAGGTTATTTTCTTATAATATTCTTTCTAATCCAAAAATAATGGAATCAATGTTTTTATGTTTTTAAACTTAAATACTTCTTTAAAACTTATTTGATGTCGATACTTAGAGTAGCTAAATGTGCAATAAATTTATTTAAAATTGAAAGTATCTACCATATTACATTCGTTATTTTTTAATTTAAAAATTATACAAGGTGTCAAATCATTTTAGTAATTGTGACTGTAAAACCATTGAAAAAAATACTTTGATAGAATGTCCACTGTTAAAAAAATCTGGTCGAAATTTAATATACATGTGAGTAAAGTCATTTGCACATACCGTACATTAATTTTAATATACCATCATGTTGTAACATTAATATACATGTATATTAAAGTCGGTAAAACAGAGTGCGTGAAAACAACACCCAGATGAAAATTCCTGTACAGGAACCTCGGAGGATCTTGCACATGTTCCTGTACATGAAACTGCACACGAACCTGTACAGGTAATCTTGACGGTTCCTGTGCAGGAATTTGGCGAAGGAAACTGTACATGATCCTGGAAAGGAACCTGTATACAAGCTAACCTTTGAATGGTCCTGTACAGGTTCCTTCACTAAGTCAATTGAGGTGTGGGTTCATGTACAGGAACATGTTCATGATCCTATACATGAACCTGCATAGGAACTAATCCGCGAGGGTTCGCTGGTGGCTTGGCTCTCTCGATAGTGAGTTGGTTCTTAAAGGCAATAAAAGGAAGGCAAGTTCATAGCTGTAAGCGACATCAGTTTTCGCAATGGCTTTCTGTAAAGGACCCTATACGTGTTTCTGTACAGGATCCTTCCAAAGGTTCCTTTGACGGCTTTCTGTAAAGGATCCTATACACGTTTCTGTACAGGCACCTGTACAGGACCATTCAAAGGTTCCTTTGTCGGTGCAGGTTCCTTTGCAGGATCATGTATAGTTTCCTTCGCCAAATTCCTGCACAGGAACCGTCAAGATTACCTGTACAGGTTTGTATGCAGGTTCGTGTACAGGAACATGTACACGATCCTTCGAGGTTCCTGTACAGGAATTTTCAGCTGGGCAAGTTCTTTGATTCCTTCAGATCCTGTCAAATATTAAAAAATAAAGGAATAACCTTGAATTCGTCGACTTAATTCCTATACTTACAATTAAAGTGCAACGTACGGGTGGAATTTTTTCTAAAATTCGCTGTAAATGTTAGAATTTTAACGTGAGTACAGGTGCTTGGAGGTTAGGTTTCTCAATTATTTGTTTAATTGAACTTTTCTCTTAAAAACCAGTGTAATTTATATTTATCTAGGAGAAAATATTATGTTTGATTATTTATAATTGAAAATTGCTGCCAAAATTGTTTTTAATTTGTGTAAAGTGCAAATATCTGACTTTCCTGATAAATGATCAATATGCGGTATATGAAATTTAATAAAATAGTCTCTTAAAGGCGATTTGGTATACCTAGATTTTAGATTTAATATACAAAAGTATATTAAATGTATATTAAAATTGCAAACATTTTTAACAGTGTCTAGTTTTTTGAAAAGCACAGTCTACAGGTAAAAACACAAAGTTTTTGAACTTTTTGGAAACCTATAAAAAATCAAGGAGAGTTGCTAGGATCTCCCACATAAGCACTGAAGGCTTAAAGATTAAAAAATAAAGAGAATCGCAGCATTGCAGATTCCGTGTTTGACTTGAATCAAATCAAAATTACTTGGAAAAATTCTTCCTTCACGATACTTATTAAACGAACAATCATCTTTTATTTGATAAATAATTTTACTGAAAAACCTGAAATTGTGTCATTTTTACAGTGTGAGCTACTGTTTTTTTCAATTTTACGGTCTGTTGTGGCGAATTCTTAAAAAATGAAAAATGGCAGATCTTTTAAAAAAGTTTGTTATAACATATAACTTTTTTTTTCTTGATCAAAGTATAATTAGGGAAGGATTTTTTCAAGTTATTTAAAATTATTTCGTTTAGAAAAGGAAACCTGTCTGTTTACAAATTGACGAATATCAGTACCTGTTTATGAAATGTATGTAAAAAATTAACAAATATTGTCGCCTCACAAAGTCTCCTGATAAAAAAATCCTCTTTGAGTCATTAGTATTTGATTTCGTAAAAAATACGACATCCATGTGTTGAAAGTAGTGAACTCGTGAATTTTGTTGTAAAATTCTTTATAAAATATACAATTATTTTGTACTGATAAACTATTATGAGGGAAGAATTTCGCTAAATAATTCGTAATTGATTCCGTCGAAAAAAGTGAACCTGCCGGTTAAAAATTGACAAAAATCTATATTTCTATATCAAATTTATTTAAACAATTGATCATTATTATGAAATATCAAGCCAAATACACTTTAATTATTAACGACAAATTTTTTAATAATTTTGTAAAGGAACGAAATATTTAGAGCGTGACATGAATAAGGTATGCATTTGTTTATAACATTCAAAATTAATTTTCATTGATAAAAAATGGTAACTAAGCATTATATTTGAATATATCCCGAAAAAAATTAAAAGAAGAGATTCCCATTTCTTTGGAACTTGTATTAGAACTACAAGAATAAACAGATTTTTTAAAATATTGTTACCTGCTTTATATTATTAGAAATATATGTCTTTACTAATTGTATAATATTTTATACAAATATGACCTGTTGCAAAAATGGGGTCGTCTAATGGGAAAAGCTCTATCTTGTTCCCACATAAAGAAAACATTTTTTAAATCGACGCGGACGAATCTTTCATTTAAAAAATCTTCCATTAGAGAAAAATGAGCCTCTGATCAAAATTATAAGCTCAAGACTGATTTGTCCATAAAAACTTTCATTGCCCCACTGCTACGGCGCACGACTAAGAACGATTTCCAAATAAAGAACGGTTTACCATGCTTATATTTGAGCCTTATAAGCCATATAAGAATCATCTAAATCAAAATTCTAGAATCTAAAGCGATTTAAAGGAAAAAAAAAAAGTTGAAAAATATCGGACAGTTTTAAAAAGGAAAAGCATGTGCCTGCGTAAATCTGGTAGAAAGGTCCAGTGTGCTTCTTCGCAGGTAAGAATCCATCGATGCAACGGAAGACTAGGCGGGGGCGGGGCGGGCGCGATCTATTATTCTATTTCTAATCCTCTCTTCTGTTTCTTACTTTCTTCTAAAAGAATACAAATCGGATGTTACCTGGGTTCACGCTTACGCCAAAATAAAAGGAAGCCAGAAAACAGAAGATCGCACGAAAATGAGATAAATTTGAAGAGTGACAGAGTCGGAAGAGTAAAAAAAGACAGAATCTGTTCGATTTCAGAGCAAATGACTGTATGAATGTGCAAAAGTGGTTATTCTCGTTGCACTATTCCTCAATTCATCTGCTCATTAGAATTTTGCCACTATTTCTGTAATCACAAAATATGATTCATAAACATTATTAATCGATTAGTTGTGCGTAAACTAAAATTGTTTTTTTACTGAAGCCTGCCCATGGATAAATTTATCAAAAATCACTCACATTTTGTCCATATAAAATTTGTAGTTTTCCACATAATTTATTTTCAAGAGAAGTCCACCTCAGAAATGGGTATAAATTTATAAATTCAATTCAAAAAAGTGCCATTTTCGCATTATTCTTTGAGTATTTCTGCAGAAAGTAAAACATTTTTACCAAAACCTGTCCATGGATGAATTGATAAAAAATCACTCATATTTTGTCCATCTAAAATGTGTAGTTTTCCACAGAATTTATTTTCAAGAGAAGTCCACCTCAGAAATGGGTATAAATTTATAAATTCAATTTAAAAAAGTGCCATTTTCGCATTATTGTTTGAGTATTTCTGCAGAAAGTAAAACATTTGTACCAAAACCTGTCCATGGACGAATTGATGAAAAATCACTCACATTTTGTCCATATAAAATTTGTAGTTTTCACAATAATTTGTTTTCAAGAGAATTCCGCCTCAGAAATGGGTATAAATTCATAAATTCAATAAACAAAAGTGCCATTTCCGCATTATTCTTTGAGTATTTCTGCAGAAAGTAAAACATTTTTACCAAAACCTGTCCATGGACGAATTGGTAAAAAAACACTCACATTTTGTCCATCTAAAATGTGTAGTTTTCCACATAATTTATTTTCAAGAGAAGTCCACCTCAGAAATGGGTATCAATTTATAAATCAAGTCAAAAAAAGTGCCATTTTCACATTATTGTTTGAGTATTTCTGCAGAATGTACAACATTTTTACCAAAACCTGTCCAGGGATGAATTGATAAAAAATCACTCACATTTTGTCCATATAAAATTTGTTGTTTTGAACATAATTTATTTTCAATAGAAGTCCACCTAAAAAATAGGTATAATGTTTAATAATTTATAAACAATGGTGCGATTTTCGCATTATTCTTTGAGAATTTTTGCATAAAAGAAACTTTTATTTTCCGAAGCCTGCACAAATTGATCGAGTATAAATTGGAAAATTAGGTTATTATTATTTTTCAATGTTTTCCCGATGTAAGGAGCTGTGTGTTGTTCAATATATTTGAAAATGATGTGTATAGTTTTTCAAGCATACAATCGTAAGCATAAGCTTTAGCTCGCTAAAGTAGTGCCAGAGATGAGGTATGTAGTGCCCGAACATTACCGACATTACAGTTTTCGCAAAGATAGGTTAAAATTCGATTTTTCTTTTTATAGTTAAAAAAAATATTAAAAATGGGGTACAAAATGTTTAACTATTCAGTACAAGGTTATCAATTCATAAATAAATAAAAATAATTATATATACGATCCACGAAACAAGAATAGATCGGTAGTGACCTCTGGCGGTAAATCCAGGAACTAAAAAACCGGTTTTTCCCAGAATTTTTCTTGATTTATTTTCCTTCAGTTTCTGCAAACTTTTGTTTAAATAAATGAATAAATCAATTTTTTTTACTCGTATCATGTTCATTATTAGTTTCCGCATGGTGGAATTCTCCTATTTTGAGCATCAAAAATTGTTAGAATTAGATAATCTAAGATTTTGTTAATAAAATAAAATTTTTTTAAATTATTTTTATTCTAATGAGAACTCCACCATCGATGTCGGTCTACTTTTTACAATGCAAAAAACGAAATTTCAATTTATGCATTATTTTGGGAGTGGTTCTGCAGAAACTGATTGGAGGAAGTTACCGTTTCGCCATTATGTCTCTTGCATCCATGAGAGAATTCAAAGTAGCGCGCACATGGTAGGCAGGATGGAGATCCAAAGGCGTAGGCACGGTGCAAGGGTTATGCGTATACAGCTTCAGTCTGCCCTTAACCTGTGCACCGTATCGACGCCCTTGGGTATCACTTTCAGGTCTATTGTCGCCCTTTAAAAAAAAAAGATATTCATAACTCTTCAACGAATATAAGAACAAAAATTTCACTGGTATGACTGCATTCGTAGTAATTTCCTAAAATTTTCAGATTTTTACCCGTCTTTCTATCACACGCAAAAGCAGAGATAGTCGCTCAAAATTTAAACAATTGTACAGGTCCATATATTTAAATTTCGAAATTTTGGACCACATCATCATTTTAGTACGACTTTAAGGAATAAGTGCACCAATTTTGACACCTTTATTATACTTTTTCCGAAAGAGTTACATCAATTCAAAGCGAGAAAATTAAACAATCATCCTAATTTGCATAAAATTAAACAATTCATTGATAATTTCAGATATACTTGTATTTATCAAGTAGGTAAGTATAGTTTCTTGCAGGAATTTTTTCTCTAACACAAATTCGCTCAATGAAAAATGACTATTTGTTGTAACGCGATAAAATGACTTATAACAAAAGCTCTGTTATCTTGCAAATTATTAACTTTAGAGGAACAGTGTTCATTACAAAAATGTGTATTTCAGTTGGTACTTTCAAAAAAATTTTACACTTTCTTCATTCATAAAATTCTTTTTTGGTTATTGATAAAAGTATTTGTTGTCACTTATTTTACACGTTAATTGACTTTGTGCAATAAATATTCATTGAAGCGAAAAAATGCCAGGAGAGCTATTGTTTTTCATGAGCTCATCTAACAAGAGAAGAAATTTTTTTTTTTATTTTGATTTTTTAATGTTCAATGTAACGTTTATAAAAAAATAATTAATTGCGATTATCTTGAGAACGGCGCATTTGCCAGAGTTCTGATACACGGTTTTGGATTCTGGAGATCATTTTGCATAAGAATAAACAAAAATCGAATGGACCTCGTCGATCCGACGGAAATGGGGTTGGCGTCTGGACTATATCGTCAGAAGTTCCTAAGTGATCACATGTTATGAGAGGAATTGTTACTTGTATGTCAGGTTCCTAGCTGGTAACGGCAAAGATATTATACACCTATGTTACGTCATGGAAAACGCAAAATACTTTCCTTTTTAATTAGGTTCCTCGTTTTAGTTGAGATCGAAGATCTCGCACAGGGAAGAGGAAAGAGAAGCCAATAAATAAATTATAGATGAGTTCAACAATTTATTATGAATAATTACAATTAAAATTTATTGATTAAAAGAGTTTAGCACAAGAAGCTGAAGGAAGACTTGTAGACTTGTCTCTAATCCTTGGGCAGGACCTTTAAAATAAAGGATACTCATATATTATGGCCCAAAGGAATTAGATAAAGGAAATTAGAATTATTGGTATGAGGACTTACCGGTTATTGATTCGATTGAAGAATCAAATGTTATCTAGATGGTCTGTGTAATGGTGTGGAAGAAGGGGTTGTGCACTTATTATGAATTTGATATCCAAGATTTTGGTAGTTCCTTGAATGGTATTCAAAGTGTTCCAATGATTGATAATAGTGGGTCCAATTCAGGTTGAAATTGGTTCGAAGTATTCCAAAGATGGGAATTCCCAGATGCGGGTTTTCCAGTGCACAACACTGTCACAAGGGTACACACACTAACACGCGAGAGATACCGGTTTGACACACTAGACACTGGACAGTCGAATCGGAGAAAAGCGTAGAAAAATAGAGAAGAGGTGAACTATAACTTCTAACTTATCACTTTGCTATGACTGAAGACTTAAGACTAAAGACTGACCCATGCTGGTCCAACGAGTTTTTATATGGCCTAAGGCGACGTCCCTGCATGCTTGGACGTCGGTGTATACGCGGACGTCACGAGTATATATAGATATACTATACGGCTTACAATGTTTTCAGTATATCTATAGCTATGTCCTCCAGCCTCCACGTGCTTTCATGCTCTATAGTCTATGTCTAGCTATGGCTAGCTAGACAGTGTACGCTACGGATTACAATGTTCTTACTATATTCTATACTCTATACCTTTACTCTCGTGCTCAATATATATAGTTATATTCTACAGCGTACAACGTGCTGATATACATATATAGCTACACTCTACAGCGTTCAATATTCGCTCTATATTTATTGAGTATTTATTAGTATAAGCATGCAAATAGATAAATATATAAATAAATATATTAATATATATATATATATATATATATATATATATATATACGTCACGGGACGTGACACCTCCCCCCTAAGTCGAACGCGGGGTGAAGCATTCAGGTGGGGCTTCAGAGTCCCACATGGAGCGAACGTCCGCGTTCGAACGTATGGTAGAAGTGTCGTCATAAATATGTACTAGATTAAAGAAATAGATACAATTATTTCTTATATGTCAGTTGATATTCGTAAAAAGAACATATAAAAGTATACAAAAGTTATATATGTAATATCAAATTTGTTTTGAGATCAGGGATTACATATTGTACTTATAGTTTCTGCGTGGACTAAAACAATGTGGAGTTACATGTCCTCTCTCATAGCATCTTTCGCATGCGTTTAACCATTTATAAAGTTTTATTTTATTTGTACTAACTTGTGCATCTGAAATTATGTGCACATTCACATTCTCGTGAATATTTATTCTTAAATTAGTATAATTTTCTTCGGAAAACATAAATTTTTCTGCTAACGCTTCTAACATATGGCGAGCAGCATTTTGTCTCGCAGCCTCTTTTTGTAGATGCAGGCTCACCTTCATATAAAGATTTTACATTATTCTTATGCATTATGCATTTAGCCTCAAATGGTGGAAATTCGACGTTATGACCTAGTGTCTTTACAATGAAAATAGGTTTCGAAAAATCTTATTCGACTTTTGTACTGCTGAGGATTTCGAGAGGTTTCTTTCCATTGCCATGTTATATGTAAAAGAGAAACGGCAAGATTTGGATTTGTAGATAACATGGCATTGGGAATTCAGTTAAACTATATGACATTATATAATATATGGTGTTGATTTTAGCAGAAATTTTTTTTTTTTTTTTATATGACGTAGTAGACTTTAAAGTAAGATTTAATTACATATGCAGCGTTGTCACAATAAAATTGAGTTTTATTCACAATTGTATTTAAGAAGTTTTACTTACGATGATAGTATTACTTTGGGCCATAAATAACAAAATTCTGGCGCCAAATTCGAATTTTTGAATGTTTTGTTATTACTAATTGGTATCTTTTTACAAACATGTCGCACATATCTTGCTAATTTAAAATATCTAATTTATTACTGTTTATCATTAAAAGAAATTAAAACGCGGACAAATATTTTCGATACAAACATTAAGAGATGAAGAGATACATAACCTGTAAATTTACAAAAATATGACAAATCGTGCAACTTTATTGAAATGTACTTAAAGAAAGAAAACAAGGTGAAAAGCTAATTTTTACTGTGATTATAATCATGGTACATACGTAATGAAATTTCGCGGAGTGTACTTTTTAATACAATTGCACTTTAATTGGTAACAATAATGGTAAAATAAAAAATATGAGAACATCTGTTTATATTCAATCATTATTTTCAAGAATTTCAGTGTCAGCATCCGAATCGTCTTTCGGAATTATTATTCTACACAATTTAAAAAGGATCATCCAATCTTACGTAAACATCATAAGAAAGATACATAATATTTACGAGGTTAAATATTAAAATTGTAAAATTGGATTTACATAGTATAGTGTAAATAACTAATTATGAAGAAGGAGAAGAAGAATTATATAGCTTTCTGTTAGAAAAATAATTTTTACATTGACAAAAAGTGATTATTTTGCAAGAACCATTCTTCTAATAGTATAAAGAGAGATTAGAAAAAAAACATGTTTAGAAGTTTGTATAGGTAGGTAAACAAAATTGGTTATAAAACTGAGTCTAGGTGCTTAAACATTTAAGATAGACCAGGTGCAGTAATAGTTAACATACAAATTAAACCTTTTTTTTTTCACTGTAAAATGTTTAATTTTTGAAAATGGAAGAATGTTAAAGAAAAAAGAAGTAGAGAGGTTTAGTTTAAAATTAAGGAAAGAGTCGGGAAAGACTAGAGGGTGCCATGAATTTGTAACTGCATGCGTGAGGGCTTCTAAAAGGTGTCGTTAAAGAGAGGTATAGGAGTCAATAATCATTTGTTGATGTCTTTGACCCTTGAGATGATTTCAAAAAGATTTATAATTTTTGAAAGATCAAATTAGGGATAAGAAATAAATTATCTCCGAGTAAATAAAGAGAAGCTTCTTGAGTTTCTTATAATTTCTCAAATGTGTTTGGAACTTTTTGTAAAAGTGGATCATGTTTTGTTGCTGAAGGACTGTAAATATTATATGTTTGAATAGAAATTAGCGAAATTTCTTCAAGAAAATAAGTTATTGATTTGGTATCAATGTTGTGACTACTTCCATTGCAAATGTCAGATCTCTTCTTACATCTTGTGATGAATTTGTTATAGTTCTCTATCACCTGATGCTTGAAATGATATAAGACAAACGTGTCTGAATAAGACGAAAAACGATATTCATCTGAAAGGATTTGAATATCAATAATAGGCTCAAGATAAACGCCTAATGAGTGCGAGAAAATAGAATCAATGTACGAGGTTGTCGCATCAGATGGGGTTACTAGGAATAATATTAAAAAGATACCAGGTGAAAGTTGGAGTTTTTAGTTCAGTGTGCTTCTCGAAAGCCTGTAAAAAGAAAACAAAAGTTAGTGTAGAAGATGGTTTTAATTTTAGAGGATTATATCCCTAGTTGTGTGTATGCTTCTAAGGTTTTGTGCCCATTTAGGAATATCACTGTCATTTCTTTCGAAAATTTTCGAATAAATAAATATGGCCATAACATGAGCAGATCAATTTGATGCATAAAAACGACGATAAGAGAGTCTATATGCTGACAGTGGATGGGATCCATCTAAAAATTAAAATGATAAGGGCTTGTCGTTTAATTATTAACGGTTTGACATTTTATGTGTGAACGTTTAAGTCTATTGACGTGTACTACTGCAGGTTTGCCTTTTATGTCCATTTTGACGTTTCCTTTTCCTAATATTTCTAGGACTTCGTAAGGCCCTTTATATTGATCATCACATTTTTTCTTAGGTTCTTTTCCAATTAATAAAAAGACGTTGTCTCCAGTGTTGATTTCTAATGGATTAACTTTTCGATCATGATATATTTTTGACTTTTCTTTAGCCGCAATTAAATTTTGTCTCGCTTGAGTTCTCATTTCATATAATTTTGTTATAAAATTCGTTAGGTAATCGTCATAAGTTTGCAATTTTTCTTGCTTTGATAGTGGTTCATTTGATGGTTGACGAGCTAATTTACCGAAAACTAATTCATAGGGCGTACATTTTGTACCTTCGTGGACACTTGTATTATAAGAAAACATGGCTAATTCAAGCCAATCGTCCCATTCGGAATTTTTTGAAACAAATTGTTTGAGGTATTCAGCTAACACGTGATGTGATCTTTCAAGAGACCCATTTGATTGTGGATGGAATGCTGTTGTTTTAAATTGCTTAATTCGAAAACGTTTTGCCATTCTTCTCATTAAATTGCTTAAAAAATTTGAACCTTGGTCAGTCAAAACTGCTTTTGGGGAACCGTAAATGCATATAAATTTTTTAACAAAAATATCGGCTACTGTTGAAGCTTTCGCGATCTGGAATTGCTAGAGCTAAAGCATATTTTGTAAAATTATCTTGAATAGTTAAGATATTTACGTTGCCTAATGTTGTTTGTGGAAGTGGGCCAACTATGTCCATTGAAATTTTTTCGAATGCGGTTCCAGGCGTGTCCGTTATTATCATGGGATTTTTAGTTTTTACGCGAACTAATTTTTTGATTTGACATTGCAAGCACTGCTGAATATATTTCTGAATATCAATTTTCATATTCTCCCAATAATAATTCTGACGAATTCGATGATAAGTTTTTGTAACACCTTTATGACCTCCTAAAGCTGAAGAATGTGCCTCTTCAAGTAATTGAGTTCGTTGTTCTTTCGTTGGATATTCAACTATTCCCGTACATATGATAATTTTGGTAGAAGAATCCGAAAAAGTTGAAATTAGAATTTCACGTATTTCTTTCCAGCCTATGTGATTAACTTGTGAAGTTTTTGCGATACTAATAGATCGTAAATTTAGTTTCACTGATATTGAATGCAAAGATAGTATTGAAAGTTTAATACTGCTTAAAGTGTCTGACAAATTTTCTTTAGAATCAGCTTCAATGGGAAGGGCTAAATGATACTGCTGTCCTTTCTTTATTTCTTTAACAACTCCTTTCTCAAGTTGGCTGAACTTAGGTAAAATACCACGTTTAGACAAAGCTCTTGATCCATTATCACGTGGGGAACCGTCAGTAGCAATAAAATAAGCGTAATTATCTTTACGCATCGTTAATTGATCACGACACTCAACAACATTTTGGTGTGTATGTGCTTGGGTATTCAAAGGAGGGGGTTCTGGAGGGGGTTTACTTTCTTCTAATTTATCTTCATTTGTCTCTTGAAAAATTTCAGGATTTTTCACATTTCTTCCTTTTGGAACTTTTATAAAATCTTCTGGATCCGAAAGTTCTTGCATATTTTCTTCATCAACAAAGTTTTCTTCATCTGAAAAATTTTGAAAATTTTCGTCATTTAGGACTTCATCTTCCGAAGTTGAGAGATTATCTTCTTCATTTTCCTTCTCTTCTTGTTGTGCAACAGGCTTTGCCTTGGATTTTTGGTAATTTTTCTTCTTATTCTTTTTAACTTGTTTTCTTGAATTATCAAAATATTCTGTATCTAAATCAGATTCATCTTCATGTTCAAAATTTATGTGCGTTTGCTGTTTTAAATTCAGAGACTCACCAGTGGTTGCCTCTTTTCTCGGTCTGCCTCTCTTTTTCAAGGCTTGCGGGTTGCTTGCATTTGTGAGCACAGCTTTCTTGGGCCTACCTCGTGCTTTTTTAACAGCAGGCGAGGGAGGTAAGTATTCTTCCTCACTATCTTTATGTGTCTTACCTTGATTTTCAATTTGTTCATTAATTTGTGCTTGCTCTTCGTATTTTTGTTTCTGTCCTCTTGTAACCACAGTATTCCAAGATTGACAGCGAAGTTCGTTTTTCTTTATAATTTTTGGAAATAAAAGTAACATTGAAAGATAGAGAAGTTTCTGTATTGGACTATCAAAAAGTTCATTTTGTATTTCATTCAGTGATTCTTCACTTATTAAATTATGAAGAATTTCAGGAATTTTTTCCTTCAAAGATTCGCTATTTATTTTGATATTTTCTTCGGAATCTGAATTTTTATGATTTTCAAAGTTCAAGAATTCCATAGAATTGAGAGGATTTTCTTCCTCAAATGTTGAGTCATTCTGAGAAATTATATTAATTCCTACGGTTTCATCGTTTTCTAGAACGGGGTTCCTCGAAAGCGCATCTGCATTAACATTTGATTTTCCTGCTTTATAGACGACGTCATAATCATATTCGGCGAGTTTTAATCGCCATCTTGAAACTCGAGAACACGGATCTTTAGAATTTTTTAACCAAACAAGGGGCTTATGGTCTGTAACGAGGGTGAATTTTCGTCCGTACAAATAAGGGCGAAAATATATTACAGAGTAGACTATCGCTAAAGCTTCTTTTTCATACGTATCGTATTTATGTACGTTCAGTATCGGTTAATGATCTTGAAACATACGCAATTGGTTGGTCTTTACCTATTTTACCTTGCGAAAGTATTCCGCCTATGGCATAACCTGATGCATCTGTAGTTACAATGAAAGGTTTTGAAAAATCAGGTCGAATCAAAAGTGGTTCTTGGCACAATTTATCTTTTAAAATATTGAAAGCTTGTTGCTGCTTTTCCGTCCAATTAAATGATATATCTTTTTTAAGGAGCTGATTTATTGGGGCTGTTATCTTAGCAAAATTTTCTATAAATCTACGGTAATATCCTGCTAAACCTAAAAATTGTTTAATATGCTTTTGATTTTTAGGAGTTGGGAAGTCTTTTACTGCCATGATTTTCTTTGGATCAGGTCGAACTCCGTCCTTATCTATTATATGTCCCAAATATCCTACTTCGTGTCGTAGAAATTCGCACTTGTCGGGTTGTAAATGAAGATTTGCATTTCGTAATCGACTCATTAGTTCAGTAAATTTTGATTCATGTTCTTCTAAAGTATTTGCGTAAATCACAATGTCATCTAGATAAACAAAAAGTTCCGTTCCCTGAAGTCCCGTTAGAACTAAATCCATTAGTCTTTGAAAGGTTGCTGGTGCGTTTTTTAAACCAAAAGGCATTCTGTCAAACTCATAATGTCCATAAGGGGTTGAAAACGCAGTTTTGTGTGCATCTTTGGGATCCATTTTTATATGATGGAAACCCGTTGCTAAATCGAAAACAGAGAAATAGCGAGCAGATCCTAACTGGTCTAAAATGTCGTGAATGTTTGGTAGAGGATATGAATCACCAATTGTCTTTTCATTCAATTTTCTAAAATCAAGTACCATTCGCCATTTCTTTTTTCCTTGTGAGTCTTGTTTTTTTGGAACAATCCAAACTGGTGTATTGTAAGGTGATTGGGAAGGTTTTATTACATTGTTTTTTAATAATTCATCTACTTGGCGGATGATTTCTTCCTTATGAACTGGAGGAAATCGATATTGTCGCGAAAAAATAGGACAATCATCTGTTGTCGGTATTGAGTGTTGAAGAATGTTTGTAGGTTCTAAGTATTCTCCCGGAATGTGGAAGCAATCTGCATTTTTAATAATTAATTTTTCAACATGTTCATATTCTTCCATATTTAAATGATCTAACCGTAGTAGTTTTTTAATAATTTCTACTCTTTCTTCGCCTGTGATCTTGTAAAATTTGCAGAAATGGTTAGACTTTTCATCGGATTTCAAAAAACTATTTAATATTAAATTAGGCAAATTTTCATCATTTTCATTTTCTGAAAAATTAGATTGATTTGTTGAATTGTTGACTTCGCATTGTTCAAAATCTTGTAATTGAACACTAGGAATTGATATTTTTATAGGTTGTTCATTTATGTTTGCATATTTGACATAGGCTTTGCCTCCACAATTTTTTACAATGGCTTGACCCACAAAAATTCCTTCTCCAATTGATAATTGGGGTATATAACCTTCACTTTTTTCCGTATTTTCTATTTTTACATAATAATCAAAAATTGTTCGTGCCGGGATTGTGATAACGCCAGTTTGTTCAAAAGGATATGTTGCATTGTTAATTTCAATACATTTATATGTGTAATTTATATTTACTTTATTATTAAGAAAAAATTCAGAACCCAAGACTCCATCTTCATCTACTGGTACATCATCAGGGATTATATTTAGTGTAGTTAAAAATCCAAGTATTACAACCTTAATTTGACCTAGAGTATAGACAGGTAGATCATTAATGCCCGTTAGTCTCAACACTTCATTTTTATTTATTTTTATTTCGGGGTCAATCGCACTTCTTTTAATTAAATTTCGACCAGCACCAGTGTCGATCATCATACGTGCCGGGCTTTTTAGACCAACGGCAGATACCATGATCGAAGGAATTATATTATTCCTACTGATATGAATTTTGATATCATTTTCTTCACTTGTAATTTCTATAGGTGCTTTATTTAATGGGTTGGCGCCTTCCTCCCAGCACCCATTAGGGGAATAGCGTTGGAGTTTTCCTGGTTCTGCGAATAATTTTGAGGGCTTTGTTGTCCGTTTCGATTTTGTAGATATCTACTCTTTTTATAACAATCCTTAGCGATGTGACCAGGGTAATTACAAAAATTGCAAATAATTTTGGATCCTTGGGTGGGATACGGGCGGGTCTGCTGATTATTCGTATTTTCAGGATTGTTTCCCTTTTGGTTTTGTCCAGGCTCAAAATTTTGATTCTGTCTGGGTCTAAAATTTTGATTTTGTCCATATCCGAAATTTTGATATTGTTGGTTTCCAAAATTTTGATTTTGTCGGTTACTAAAATTTTGATTTTGTCTATATCCAAAATTTTGATTTTGTCGGTTATTGAAGTTTTGATTTTGTGAGTATCCAAAATTTTGATTTTGTCTCGGTACAAAGTTTTGACTCAGTTCAGGTCTAAAATTTGAATTTTGTCCAGGTCTAAAATTTGGATTTTGTGCAGAATTCCATCTATTGTGATTATTGAAATTTCCTTGAGGTTTATTTGGTAAAAATTGGTTTTGGATTGAATTTGAAACAACAGGATTTTCAGAAAAAATTTTTTGTCGAAAGTTTTCGAGGTGGTAACACTTTTCGGTCGCATGTCCTGGTCTTCCGCAAATTAAACACGCTATTTTAGTGTCCTGAGCAACATTGAATTTATTATTTTTTGTAATAATTCGCGATTCTGATTCTTCTTCTGAGGATTTAATTGGCTTATTTTTTCGTAGTTCTGAACATGCATTCAATTTTCTTTCAATTTCTAGTGCCTCATTAATAAGAGTTTTAAAAGTATCATCCGCGTTATCTTTCAATCGTATCTCTAATTCCGAACGCAATCCCCTTTTGAAACATTTAATTACATCACTTTCTAAATTTACTTTAAATGTGTCATCTGTGGCACCATCATTGCCTAATTTATGCGCGTCTTCGATCCTATCTGCTAATTCTTTTATTCGCGCAGCGTATGATATTACATTTTCCTTATCCCACATAAATATATTACCTAGTTCTCCTTGCAACTGGTATACGCTTTTCGCGGGGGCATAAACTTTTTTTAATTTTTCTATTAATTCATCTAGCGTGCGAAACGTATTTCCGAATATGCATTTTCGTGCTTCTCCGGTCAACTTACTTCTTACTAATCTAGCAAGATTCTCATGTGCCTGTGTAGGAATTATGGCTTTTGCTTCTGTACATCCCTCTATAAAGTGGGCTAAAGGGATGTTACTACCGTCAAAAATAGGGATTATTTCGAGCGCGTCGCGGAGGGAAACTTGTTGATTGGCTGGCAGTGACATTTTTTCCTGTTTTGTCGAGTCTTCGTCACTTGATACGTCGTCACTATCGTGTTCACTTATTATTGATTCGCGATTCAAATCATGAAATGAGTTTTCTTTTATTACTTCCTTACTAATTTGTTGCGAGAGCGTTGAACTTAATAATGATTTTACATTAGTCTGATAATCAATCACGTCATCGATAGTTAGAGTTTTATTCTGATCTATAGAACCACTGATCAAACTTGAATTTGTGTTAATTAAGGTACTATTTTCGGGATCAATAAATGCAGAACAGTCAAAATTATTGTTTTCTGAATTATCACTACCAAATTCCAAGTCTAGTTTTTCTAATTCTTTATCAATATTAATTTTATTTTTCCTATCACTATCAAGCCCGTTCTTGTTTAATTCTACTTGCTTAGCTAATTGAGGGTTTTTCTTTGCAAGATTCCTAGTGATTGTTTTTTGAATATTCCCTAATTCTACAGATTTTTTATCCGGCATTGATTATACTTATATTCGGACATATTTCTCAGTAATAATATATAAAATGTAAATGTTGTAAGTTACCTGTCTTCGTTCAAGTTCTTTG
>CAKNYM010043370.1:0-17323 GCA_932195095.1 Andricus curvator
TGTATATATATATATATATATATATATATATATATATACCACATATACATGTTTTATGATTTATGCTTCTATATATGATTTCTGAGTGATGCATATATACAGGTCGGCAGTAAAAAGCATTTACGTCCTGACCAAACGAGAGCAAGAAAGTCAAATCTGTTCCGAGATAATAGCTTCCATCACAGGTTATATTTTCATGACGCTGAAGCTAAATTTTTGCATTCCTCATGCCCTGCCATTGCAATAAAATATTATTACGCTTTCGAAGTATAATCTTCCTTTTAGTGCGATCTTTAGAATTTTATTTTATTATTTTTACTAGGATTCTGTGTGGTAGAGCACCCGACCGGCAATCAGTTGACCTGGCGTTCGAATCCCAGCGGAGCGAAAGGAGAAGATCTTTTTTCTGAATAAATTTAAGTGAAAAAATTATATTATTTTTATTATTATCATATTCTTTATTATTTTAATTTTATTTCATATTATCCTTAGAATTTTATTTATATATTATTTATTTATTTTATTCTAAATTGTCTCTATCTTTTTTATGTAACAATTTTGAATCATGCATAAAAAGTCTGATGGTCTGAATATTGTAGAATACTCTGCAATGTTCAAAAATGTATATGAAACAACAAAAGCATTTAATTTTTAATCAAATTTTTTGATAAACATGTACTTTTTCGTACAAAAATGTACAAAATTCAACAAAAAAATATAGTTGAATACAAATACTTAATATTTTCTTATATTTTCTTGTAGAAAAGTAAACAAATTAAGAATAAAGTACAAGTTTCTACAATTCAAAAATTTTTATAACTTTTTATTAATATTTTTTTTTACTTTGTTGTTTAAAAAACAAGAAACCAACGACCGAATTTTAACAAACACCATAAAATGTTCCTATTGTAATTAAAAAAAAAAATTTCCTAAACAAAAAAAAATTTCCTTTTTCCTTGGACAAAAAATAAAAAAATTTAAAACACAATGTAGATTTTAGAAGATGTCGAACACAAAGTTCATAAGCTTTTTAAACACTTTGAAAGGTTTTAAATTTATAGAAAACTTGTCACATCATTCCTAGAAAAATTAACCATAATTTTTTGTTGAAAAATTAATTTAAAAAGAATATTCAATAAGATTTACAAAAATTTCAAAAAAGATTCTGAATGATTTTAAAGTAATTTTTTTTCCTTTCACAGGATTTTCGAAAAAATTGTAGGAAAAATTCGAGTTCCAAGATAATACAATTATTAATAGATTCCTGGAAAATTTTTAAATGTTTTTTTTTAAACTTATTTTCAAGAGAATATTTTAAAAGATTTCAAAACAAATTGAAATGTATAAATTAATGTTTCTAGCTCAAAATTGCCTTAAATGATATAATTTTTAAATTTTTTAGATTTCTTGATTCATTCTGCAATTCATAGCATTGAAAATGAGAGCGTGGATTTTTATTTTTTAATTATTTTGACTGTACAATGTATAAAAGTTAAAATAACAAATTTCGCAGTTCAATGGCTTTTAATTATGAAATTTTTAATTGAAAAGTTTTCATTTTATGCGCAGAAATTATTGAGCCTTCGAATGAACATTTTTTTAAGTTTTAATTTTAAAAGCTCAAAATTCAAAAGGATTACACTTTGAGTATTTTAATTGGCGGTTCAGTTTTTATAACATCAAATGAAAAAATTGTTATCGTCAAGAGTTCGAATCTTTTAATTTTAATTACCAACGGCCATACCACGCTGAAAAAACCAGTTCAAGTCTGATCACTGAAGTTAAGCAGCGTGGGGCGCGGTTAGTACTTGGATGGGTAACCATTCGAGAATACTGCGTGCTGTTGGCCCGTCTTGGGTGTGGTGAGCCCACACTTGTAGTTATTTACTACAAGAAACTATCCACCTAGAAACACTACCCGAATCGGGTAGTGTCACGCCTACCTTGAAAGGGAAATGGCTTAATGGTATACTACTACCGTGATCAAATCGTTTTCAATATTTAAATTTTTATTTGCAGTCAAAAAATTTTTTTTTCTATGATGTCCAATCGGTTGCCATATATTAAAAAAAACTTCGAAATTTCTCATAATTTTGGTTTTAATTTATTGTATATATTAATATCTTGCTGTAAAAATAGTTTTGGTTTTCTGTAGTTCTTGGTAAAAATTTTTTCACCAGGGGGCTAGTTTATTTGGTGTTAAAAAATCCCACAAGCCCACAAACAGCAAACCCACAAACCTTCAACCAACAGACCCACAAACCTCAAACCCCCGATCCCGTAAACCCACAAACCTCAAACCCACGAACCTCAAACCCACGAACCTCAAACACAAGAACCTCAAACCTACGAACGTCAAACCCACAAACCTCAAACACATAAACCCAAAACCACAAATCCACAAACCTCAAACGCAAAAACAGCAAACCCACAAACATCAAACCCCATGTTCATAAAACTCGACATATAAGTACATCATGCAGAATATTCCACAAACCCACCAACCTTTAGGGTTTAGGGTTTATGGTTTATGAGTTTAGGGTTTATGGGTTTAGGGTTCATGGGTTTATAGTTTATGGGTTTTACCCATGAACCCTTAACCTAAAACCCATAAACCCTAAACCCATAAACCGTAAAGGTCGGTGGGTTTGTGGACTATTCTGCATGATGCCCTTATATGTCGAGTTTTATGAACATGGGGTTTGACGTTTGTGGGTTTGCTGTTTGTTGGTTTGCTGTTTGTGGGTTTGTGGATTTGTGGTTTTAGGTTTATGCGTTTGAGGTTTGTGGGTTTGAGGTATAATTTTTGTGGGATTGAGGTTCGTGGGTTTCAGGTTTGTGGGTTTGAGGTTTTTGAGTTTGAGGTTTATGGGTTTATGGGTTTGAGATTTAATTTTTGTGGGTTTTAGGTTTGTGGGTTTGAGGTTCGTGGCTTTGAGGTTTGTGGGTTTACGGGTTTGGGGGTTTGAGGTTTGTGGGTTTGCTGTTTGTGGGCTTGTGGTTTTAGGTTTATGTGTTTGAGTTTTGTGGCTTTGGGGTTTTAGGTTTATGGATTTGTGAGTTTGAGGTTTGTAGGTTTATGGATTTGTGAGTTTGAGGTTTGTAGGTTTATGGGCTTGGGAGTTTTATGTTTGTGTATTTGAAGTTTGTGCGTTTGAGGTTTGTGGGTTTACGGGTTTGGGGGTTTGAGGTTTGTGGGTTTGAGGTTAGTGGGTTTGAGGTTTAAGGTTTGTGGGTCTGAGGTACAATTTTTTAGGGTTTGAGGTTTGTGTGTTTAAGGTTTGTGGGTGCGAGATTTGTGGTTTTTATGTTTGTGGATTTGAGGTTTGTGCGTTTGAGGTTTTTGGTTTGAGGTTTGTGGGTTTGAGGGTTGTGGGTTTAGGGGTTTGAGATTTGTGGGTTTGAGGTTTGTGGGTTGAGGTTCGTGGATTTGAGATTTGTGGGCTGGAGATATAATTTTTGGGGGTTTGAGGTTTTTGCGTCTGAGGTTTGTAGGTTTATGGGCTTGAGGGTTTTAAGTTTGTGGATTTGAGGTTTGTGCGTTTGAGTTTTACCGGTTTGAGGTTTGTGGGTTTACGGGTTTGGGGGTATGAGGTATGTGGGTTTGATGTTTTTTGGGTTTGAGGTTCGTGGATTTGAGAATTGTGGGTTGGAGCTCTAATTTTTGGGGGTTTGAGGTTTGTGCGTTTGAGGTTTGTAGGTTTATGGGCTTGGGGGTTTTAAGTTTGTGGATTTGAGGTTTGTGCGTTGGAGGTTTTGGGGGTTTGGGGTTTGTGGGTTTGATGTTTGTGGGCTTGAGGTTCGTGGGTTTGAGGTTCGTGGATTTGAGGTATAATTTCTGTGGGTTTGAGGTTTGAGGTTTGCGGATTTGAGGTTTGTGGGTTTACGGGTTTTGGGGTTTGAGGTTTGTGGGTCTGTGGGTTGAAGGTTTGTGGGTTTGCTGTTTGTGGGCTTGTGGATTTGTGGTTTTAGGTTTATGTGTTTGATGTTTGTGGGTTTGGGGTTTTAGGTTTATGGATTTGTGAGTCTGAGGTTTGTAGGTTTTTGGGCTTGGGGGTTTTAAGTTTGTGGATTTGAGGTTTGTGCGTTTGAGGTTTTTGGGTTTGAGGTTTGTGGGTTTACGGGTTTGGGGTTTGTGGGTTTGATGTTTGTGGGTTTGAGGTTTGTGGGTTTGAGGTATAATTTTTGTGGGTTTGAGGTTTGTGCGTTTGAGGTTTGTGGGTTTACGGGTTTGGGGGTTTGAGGTTTGTGGGTTTTCTGTTTGTGGGCTTGTGGATTTGTGGTTTTAGGTTTATGTGTTTGAGGTTTTTTGGGTTTGGGGTCTTAGGTTTATAGATTTGTGAGTCTGAGGTTTGTAGGTTTACGGGTTTGGGGGTTTGAGGTTTGTGGGTTTGATGTTTGTGAGTTTGAGGTTCGTGGGTTTACGGGTTTGGGGGTTTGAGGTTTGTGGGTTTGAGGTTTGTGAGTTTGAGGTTTCTGTGTAAAGATATATAACCGATTTCATGGTTCAGCTACCTTGGCAAGTTCATATTTTTTTAGGTTAGTTTTTTGCAGAAAACTAGAAAAGTAGCAGCGCTACATGAAATTATAATTCGTTACGAGTATTTAAAAAAAAATTATCAGAATCGGTCGAAAATTGAGCAGTCAGCAGAATTTTTAACAAAATTTTGTAAAAAAACTCACTGTGGCCGGCTTAACCCGCAGTGCCGACTTAGGACCACTCTCCCCTATGTATTGTGTCAGCTATCGTTAAATAAAGAAAATAATAAATAAAGTAACAATGCTGCGTATTCCATCTCTCTATGGAGAGGTGACTGACTTTACGAGCTGAATTTCCGGAGATTGCCGGTCTCTGAGATGCCAAGCTTGACGGTCCTCGAATCGGACACTTCCGGCTATTAATAATAATGATGCAGAAGTAACGATGCGACGCCGACGACAATGTCGATGCTGTTTCACTGGAATGGCGAGCAGGTTGCCTCCATTTAATGTCACGGAGAATTTAAAGAGACAACATGCCCAGAATTATTGTGATCATAGTAAAAGAACATAATGGATGGTAAAAATTGTAGTAAAACGACCAATATTCGCCAGCCTAAGCTATCTTGCTACCCTTAGAAACATTGTGAAAAGGAGCAACCACATATTATGTGGCACTCTAAAGTGGGGGGGGGGGCTGACCTGACGTCACAAAGTGTCACATAGGAAGGGGGTCGTAAAAGTTTAATAACAGGTGACACTTCTCTAATTAAAAAATATATATTTATATATTAAAGGAAAGCGAAGAGGTAAATAGGGCACAGGAGAGGTATGCAAAGTGGACACTGGGGCTGGCAAGGAACACGCCTAATTATATTGTCAGGAGGGAGGCGGAGAGAACGAGTGTAGGGATTCTAGCGGGGAGTCGGGCGCGTAAATATGAGACATTTTTGGAAGAGGGGGGAAGTAAGCTGGTTAGGGAGTGTTCGTGGAAGAAGGAGAACAGACGAGGGGGTGGGAAGATGGAGGTTGAAAGAGAAAGGTATTTTAGAACGAATGGACTGCAGATGGATGAAGTGAGAAGGATGCATGAGGAAGGAAGGAAGGTATATGAGTTGGTTAAGAAAAACGGCATGGAGAGAGAGAAGACAGCAGAGGAAGAGAGAATAAGAGAGACAAGGTTTAATGGGAATGTGTGGATTATGCCAAGGGCGAGAGCGCAATATTTGTGTGAGAAAGGAGAGAAAGAAAGTCAGGAGCTTATAGCGAGGATGAGATGTGGGTGCATGGAGGGTTTTAATAGGTTCTGGTTCGCTAGGGAAAAGAGGATGTGTGAACTATGTGGGAAGGGGGAGGCAAGAGTGGAGCACTGGTTGGAGGAGTGCGTAGAGATGGAAAGGAGTGGGATAAGCATGGAGGTATTGATGCATGAAAGGGGGGACAAAAGCGCAGTAGCATGGGTGAAGGGAGTCTTGGGTAAGATGGAGAAGAAGAGAAGGAAGGAGGAAGAGGAATGGAGAAGGAAAGATTGTAAATAGAGGAGGAAGTAAATATTAGTAAATGTAAATATTGTAAATAGTAGATAAGTATTAGGTATTAGCCGCGGAGGCTGAGTTTGGTAATGCGAGGCAAAGAGAGAAAGTAGGGACATGCATGCGAGGCGAGGCGAAGCGAGGAAGGGTTAGTTTTAAGAAAATTCTGTAAAAAAATGGAAGTGTAAGCAAGTAAATTTTTTAAGGCCAGCAGGCTGAAAAATAAACGTTTATCTAGGAAGGGGTCGTGAAGGTTTAATAATAGGTGACACGTCTCTGATTAAAAAATATAATTTAAATATTAAATTTTCTTTTTGAAAAAATAATTTTCAATAAAAGTGTATTTTAAATATTCAACTAAAAAAATACAGAATTTCAAAAAAATGTTTGAATCCTCAAATAAAAGAGACGAATTTTTAACAAATAAAATTAATTTTTTACCCAAAAAGAAATAGTTTAATTTTGTACTAAAGTATATTAATTTTGAGCCAAAAATATGAATTTTTAATAAAAATCAATTTTCAACAAAATAGTAAAATTTTCTATCACAGTGTCAAATTTTCAGGGCAAAAAGAGGATTTTTTTACAAAACAGCTGAATTTTCAATTTTAAAATATGAATTTTCCACAAAAAAGTTAATTTACGACCAAATAGTTAAATTTTAACCTAAATAATGATTTTTCAACAAAAAGAAATTAATTCTCATCGAGACATTTAATAATTAATATTTTAACAAAAATAGATTTTAATTTTAATTCAAAAGCAGATGAATTAAAAAAAAATTTTCAACAAAATAGTTGAATCGTCAACCAAATTAGATTAATTTTCAACCAAACAGTTGTATTTTTACCCTAAAAGGATGGATTTTCAAGCAAGAAGATTAATTTTCTACAAAAAAATAAAAAATAAAAATTTTTAAACAAAATACATAAATTTTCAACCAATAATGATCAGTTTTTAATGTAAAATATGAATTTTCAACAAAAAATGGAATAGTTACATTTTCAGTGAACAAAATTACTATTGGGTTGAAAGTTGAACTACTTTGCTAAAAATTTATGTCATTGGTTATGATTCAATTATTTTGTAAAAAATGTCTTGCTTTTGGTCAAAAAATAATAATTTTCGAATGAAAATTCAACTATTCAATTTTTCAAAATTGATTTTTATGAGATTTTTATGAAATTTATTTCATCAGTTGAAGGTTCACCTCTTTGGTAGAAAAATTAACTATTAAAAATTTTTTTTTTTAAATTCATTTTTTGAACTAAAAAATGGAACTATTCAAATAAAAATTAACTTTTTCAAAATTCAACTCTTTTGTAGAAAGTTTAACTGTTTTGTCGAAAATTCAACTGTTTTGTGGAAATTTGGACTTTTTGGCTTGAAAATTCAACAATTTGACTCTTTTTTTGAGAATTTATCCTTTTGCATTTTAAATAAATGCATCTCTTTTAGTAGAAATTTGATCTTTCTTGGTTAAAAATTCAACTTTTTGGTTAAAAATCAATCTGTTTTGATTGAGGATTTTAAAAATTGGTCTTTTTTTATTGTAAAATTTTTTTAATTTAAAATAAAAATATTTTTATTGTTTAAATATCAACTATTACATTTTTTGTTAAGAATTCATCTTTTTTTTATTGAAAATTCAACTTCTTGGTTGAAGATTTATAATTTTAGTTGAAAATTTATCTCTTTAGTTGAAAATTTAACTATTTTGTTGAAACATATTTTTTTGTATGAAAATTGACTTTTTTTACTGAAAATTCATATTTTTAGGGTTGCAATTTCGATTGTATATTTAAAAATCCGACTAATTTGTCAAAAATTCGTCCTTTTGGATTGAAAATTCATCTTTTGTGGTAGAAAAGTTCTTCGTTGTAAATTTGTTTCTTCTTTAAAAATTCAACTGTCTTCTACAAAATTTGTCTTTGTGGCTTGAAGATTCAAATATTTGGTCTAGAATCAATTTTTTTTGAAAATTCAACTATTTGATTAAAAAATCATCTTTCTTGGTTGACAATTGACTTTTTTGTTGAAAATTCATCAATTTTATTTTTGAAAAAATGTATTCTCCTTTATACTTATTATTTAATAATTTTCTTATCTCTAATACACTTGAAGCTAAAAGTTTAAAATATACGTTATCAGGTTCATGAATGATTAAACATACTAAAAAAAAATTTGTTTTAATACATTTTTAATTGTTTATTTCTAATTTTTATCATTTAAATCTGCCAGTTGGCTATCACTGGAGTCTTGGGTGTAAAAAAATTTTTAATCGTTTTAATATGGCTGTTCTTCATTTTCCCAATATCATAAACTTTGAAGTTTCCAATGTAATTGAAGGGTATATGCTTCAGTGCTTTCAAACCCTTTGATTAAAGCTTCAAAGCCTTCAACACTTCAAATTTCAAACTTAGTTGCAGTCAGAGCTGCAATTAAAATTTTTCTTTAATTACAGAGTCCTAAATTATTAAAAAGTACCTTCTTAATATTGTTTAAAAAATATTTTCAAAAAATCGACTCTGTCTTTAGGAAATACTCTTTTAAAACTTTTTAAAAATTAAAATATTTTGTATTTTCGGATTTTTTCAATGACCCTTAACTCGAATTTTATTTATTGTTAATTTCGCTTAATAGAAACCTAAATTATGATGCAGTCCCAATTCAAGCCAAAAAATTATTCCATCCAGGGGCTCTGTCTATCGCTAATTAATCTAATTATGACTAATGGGGAAACCCGAATTTGTCATCGATACCTTCGACGCTTGCATTTCACTATTTCTACTCATTACACTCAGAATCAGAAATTTTGTTTGCTGAAACAATTCAAAGATTGAATATTTCTTCATGAACCCTGGTGGAAAAAAATTTTACAAGAAAGTACATTTCTACAACTGTAAGTTTTTCTTCTTCTTTATTCATAATGTGTCCCCTAAGGGTTTATATGACTTACAAATCTTTACGCTTCTAATTTAGGCGACTTCCGTTTCCTTTTCCTTTCACTTTTTTTGTACCTCCATTTTGCCATTTTTTTACATGCATTCTTTCCTTCTTTCTCATTCGCTTCTCTAGCGCCCTCCAACTCCTTCATCCACTCTTCCCCCAAACCATCCTCCACTAGAATCTTTACCACATTCTCTTGCCAGCTTCCTTTATCTTCCATTCCTCTCCTACATCCTTCCCATACATGCTCCCATGTTTCCTCTTCCCATTCACAGATTCTGCACTTCCTGTTCTCTTTCTTTTCCCAATACATACCTGCCCTTACCTCGTTTCCCAATCTAAATCTTGCTATTCTGGTCCATCTTTTCTCTCCCCATCCCTTTCCTGAAAACTTTGGTACTCCTTCCTTTTTTATCATCTTATACCATTTATTATATTTTGATTCCTCAATCATCCCCCATCTTTCTATTAATTGTCTTTCCCTATCCTTTTCTTCCACTTTTTCATAGTTGACTCCAGTCCCGTCTTCTATATCTCTAGCCTTAAAGAACTCCCTCCTTTCTTCTTCCCATCTCGTTCATTCCATCGCCCTTCCTCTCCTTTATTCTACCTCCATCAAATACTTTCTCGCTAACTCCCCTCCCTTTCCCTCCCTCAGCTTCGTCTAAAAATTCCAAGCCCTCTTTCCCACTCTAGTACTTAATTTATCCCTTTGCGCTTCTTCTCTCACCATATGTCCCGGTGTCCTCCAGTCTACCCCTAGCGTCCACCTTATATACCTTTCTTGTAAACTCCCAATCTCTTTCCTTTCTTTCCGTTCCCATATCTCTGCTCCGTAACCTAATACCGGACATACCAGCGTATCAAATAACCAGATTCTCCTTCTCCAATTTTTTTTAACCTTCTTTTTCCTATTCCCCATATCTGTTTCATTACCCCTGTTGCTTTTTTTATCCTTTCTCTTATATGAGCTCTATGATCTCCATTTGCTTGCAAGTTATATCCCAAATACTTCAACTCTTACTTCTTCTAATTTTATTCCCTTCCATCTCCCCCTCCATTCTTTCTTTCTTCCCCCTCCTTTTCTAAACCTCATTATCTTTGTCTTTTCTACATTTAAATTCAACTTTTTTCCATCTAAGTATTTCTCTAATCCTGTAATTAGGCCCGCCATCCCTTCTTCATCCTCTGCCATCAACACTATATCGGCTGCATATGCCAGTTTATATATCTTTTCGTTCCCTATCCTAACTCCTCCATATCCTTTTCTCTTCATTTCTTCTTCCAAGTCTGATATTAATATATTAAATAAAATGGGGCTCAGAGGACATCCTTGTCTTACTCCTCTCACCAATCAGAAACTATCTCCTACTTGCTCTCCTACCTATACCTTGCTTTTTGTCTGTCTAAAAATTTCCGATACTCTCTTTATAAATCCTTCTCGTATCTCCATACTCTATTGCACATTATCCATGCCCATTCCTTTAATTCTGTCCCCCTATATTTCCATACTTCATTTGGAATCTCATCTATACCAGGTGCCTTTCCATCTTTCATCATCCCTAATACCTTGTCTATTTCTTCTCTTGTAATTTCCTCCTCCTCATCTGTTTCCCTACCATCTTTTCCTCCTTTCCTAACTTTCCTCTCTACTCCTCCTAGTAATTCCATGAAATATTTTTTCCATTCTACCATCTCAATATCCTGTTTTACTCTTTTCCTTCTTCTTCTCTCTCTATTTACCACCTTCCAAATCTCTTCTTCCGTCCTAGCCTTCTCCGCTTCTTCCTCAAACCCTTTATTTTCCTCCTCTTTTTTTTGATCACACAACTCAGTATACTCCTTCTTTTCTGTCCTATATTCTTGTCCACTACTTGTCCCTTTTCTCCATTTTCTTAATTCCCTTTTCACTTCCTTCTTCTTCTATTTACAATGCTCATCCCATCCACTTCTATCCCCTCCTTCACTAACTTCTTTTTTGCTTGTGCACTCTAATACTCCTTTTATTCCTCCTATAATTATTTCCATTTCCTCGTTTACATTTCCCTCCCCCTTTTTGATATTCCTGACTGTTTCTTTGAACGGTTCTTTACCTTCCATTGACCAATCCCCTTTTCCTGCTCTTTTTACTTTTGCTTCTTTTTTAGCCTTATTGATATTACTCATTTCTCCCTCTACTGTCACTATTAAGGGAAAGTGATCCGAATCTACATAATTCTCTACCTCTAGTTTCTTAACCTTCTCTCTTACCTCGTCGTCTACTACCGCATAATCAATTACCGTTCCCCTCTTTCCTCCTAAACGTTATACCCCCCTTCCTCATCCCCCTCTATACTTCCAATTAGGATAAACCACCCCATCTCCCCTAGGCTCTTTAACATCTTTTTTCCCTCCCCATTCAGTATCTTGTCCTTGAATTATCTTCCTCGCTCTCCATTCCATTCCCTTCTTTCTCTATCTCCTGTTCTCGCATTAAAGTTTCCTCCTATTATAAGCCTACTCTCGTGCTTATTTTCTTCCATCAGTTCCCTCATCTCCTCTGATTTTTCCTGCATATCAACGTTCACATAAACCCCCACTATCTCCAACCTCTCTCCTCCCATATTTATCTCTTCTACTATTACTCCTTCTTTATGTCCTATCAACTCTTTTTTATCCTTCTCTGTTATATATTCGTTCCTTACTCCCATCATCATTCCTTCCATTGCCCTTCCTTTTTTATTCTTCCTCTTTGCATTTTGAACCTGCCATTTGTAACCTCTTGGTAATCTTCCCCTTACTCTTTCCCATCCCTTTTCATCTAGCCACGTCTCCATCATTACTACTACATCCCATTGTGTTCAATTTTTTATAAGCTACCTATCCTTTCTTTCTAAGTCTGCTATATTCCAGTAGCATATCTTCCAATCTTCCCTACTTTTGTTTCCCGTCTCTTTTTGTTTCCTACTATTTCTTATTTCTTTATCTCCCGTTCCTTTCTCTCCTAGTTTCCCGACAACTCATTATTTACTATCTGTTCCTTGTCCTCGTCCCAATTCCACCATACACCTTCTATCTGTATTCTTCCATACTTAACCCATGTTCTTCTTCCCTTTTTTCTTTCCTCTTCCGCTATTTTCCTCAACTGATACTGCATGTTCCTTTCTACCATAGTGGTGGCACTCCCATGTATCGTTTTGAAGACTTGGCTTCAAAATCAGCGCCATCTAGCGGTTCCCCCGGACACTATAAGTCAATGAACATACAAATCCCTGACAGCAATTCATTCCAAACTCTGCTTCCCCCAAATTCTCGTAAATATTATTTTTCGCTTAATTTCGTGTAAATAAACTTTCAAAATTATCAAAATTGATGAATATAAAAAGATTTTTCATACGTAAAATATATATTTAAATACTAGAAGTATGATTTGTTGTAATGCAAATGATTAATTGGCTTTACATTTGAGATTATGTCTTCGAATAATATTCTTTATTTCTCTAACAAAGAAATTTTTATAAACGACAAACTTTGCTTGAAGAAAAAAACCTCCTAATATCTCAAAAATACTTTTATTTATATCCTTTTTAATTTATTGGTTACTGCTTCGAAATATGAAAACAACAAAGTAACCTCAAATCAACCAAATAGTACTTTTTTTTTTTAATTCAATACTTACCAATCAACACATTTCCTTACATCAGCACGAAATAGTACACACAGTACGTATATAACAATATACACATCAAAACTTGCAGAAAATTTTATATAACAAGGTTAACACAACAAACACAATTTGACACTTCGACTAATGGCCAATTTCGAGATTTCGAAATATTTGAAAATATTATGGTTGCACATGCGCATTGCATTGTACTGACTCTCAGCGCCACCTAGCGGTTCCCCCGGACACTAAAACATAATGCCTTCAAAACTATACATGGGAGTGCCACCACTATGCTTTCTACCATGTCAAATCATCCTCTATTCTCTCCGAGCTACCATATAACACCCTCTTCTTTGCCATCACTTCCCTCTTATGTTCCCAAACTGTACAAAATTCAACAAAAAAATACAGTTAAGGCCATATGACGATTGGGTCACGTGACCGGATTCCTACCTTACCGACATTTTTTTTATTTCCTGACTTATTTTCACACGAAACGCCACATCGAGTTGAAAATTTGGGATAATAAATGAGAAGCACTAAGAAAGATGGGTCTGGTCCTAAATTTTAATAATCATGAAAAAAGCAAAAAAAAAAATTATTTACAAAAAAAACTTTTTTCATAATTATAAAAATTTAGGGCGAGATCTACCTTTCTTAGTGCTTCTTATTAAGTATCCTAAATTTTCAACTCGATGTGGCGCTTCGTGTGAAAATAAGTTAGGAAATAAAAAAAGTGCGGGTAAGGTAGGAATCTGGTCACGTGACCCACTCATCACATGGCCTTAAATGCGAATACCTAATTTTTTCTTGTATTTTTTTGTAAAAACGTAAAAAAATTAACAATAAAGTACAATTTTCTACAATTCAAAAATTTGTATAACTTTTTTTTTTACTTTGTTGTAAAATTCTACAAGGTATGACAGAAAACTACAGAATTTTACTTTTTTTTTATTTGGGTGTTTGATGTCGTTACACTTTTAATTTTACGTAAATTATTGTAGAAAATTACAAATTTTTACAAGAAAGTACATTTTTACAACTGTAATTTTTTGTTAAAAATTTGAAAAATTTTAATATATAAGTGACATTATTGAATTTTCATGAATTAATAAAAATTAAAAAATTATCAATTTGGAAAAACTTTGAGTTGGTTTAAGAGATATTTACAAGTTTTGAGAAGATCCAAACTTAATTTGAAACTGGAAAAGATTTGGAAAAAACACTACGTTTAGAATTTTGGAGATTTCGAAATAAAATTGTGAACCATTTAGGGATCTTCAGTTGTTTTAAAAAAATAAAAAATTCTCAAGTTTGCTGGGAAAATTCAAAATGATTTTTTATTTTAAAAAATTAATTTTAAGAGAGTATTAAAAAGATTAAACTTTTTTTTTGAATGATAAATGACAATTAAACAATTATTAATTTGGAAAATAATCGAGTAAATTTAAAATATATTTAGAACTTTTGAAAATATTCCAAAAGAAGCTTTTTAAACACTTTGAAAGATTTTAAATAAATAAATAATTTGAATCATAATTCTTAGATCAACTAACAAAAATTTTTTCGTTGAAAAATTAATTTGAAAAAAATATTTGATAAGATTTCCAAAAATTTCAGAAAAGAATCTGAATGATTTTAAAGTAATTTTTTTCACTTTTACAGGATTTAAAAAAAATTGTAGGAAAAATTCGAGTTCCAAGATAGTAAAATTATTATTAGATTCCTGGAAAATTTTTGAATGTTTTTTTTTTAATAAATTTTTAAGAGAATATTTCAAAAGATTTCAAAACGAATTTGTCGAATGAAAATTTTAAAAATTCAAAACGAAATTTCAATAAATATCAAACCAGAAAGATGGATGTCCAACAAAATAGAAGAATTAAAAAAACTTTGTTAATCAAGAAAAAAAAGTTTGCAAACAAATTGTTGAATTTTCATGCCAAAAAGACAATTTTTCCACAAAATTGTTGAAATTTCCACCAACAAGATGAATTTTCAAAAAAAAAAGAGGATTTATTTTCTACCAAAAAATATGAATTCTCAACAGAATAATAGTACTTAAAGTTGCCACACAAAGGATTAATTTTCTACACAAAAAGACAAATTATCTACCAAAAAGTTCAATTTTCAACCCAAGAATATGAATTTTCAACATGAAAGTTAATTATCAACCAGTCAATTGAATTTTCAACAAAATCATTAAATTTTCAGTAAAAAAAAGAAGTTCAACAGAAAAAAAAGAACTAATTTTGAACTAAAATTGTGAATCTTTGACCAAAAAAATCAACTTTTGAGCAAGTAGTTCAAATTTAAACAAAAAAATGGAATTTGAACCTAAAAAGCTGAATTTTCAACAGAAAATATAATAGTTGATATTTCAACAATAACAAAAAATTTGATTTAAAATAAAAAAGAGATTAAAAAAATCAACAAAATACTTGAATCTCAAAAAATACTTTCTACCAAATGGTCCAATTCTCAAGCTGAAAATACGGATTTTCTACAAAAAATTTGAATTATTAACAAAAAGTTTGATTTTCAACCGAAACAGACTAATTTTTATCCAGACAGTTGCATTTTTAACTAAAAACTGTGAAATTTCAAAAGAAATAGATGATTTTTCAAACCAAAAAAATTCAACAAAATAGTTGAATTTAATCAAAATTTGATAGTCAGGAAAGAAAAAAATTTGCAACCAAATTGTTGATTTTTCATGCAAAAATGACAAATTTTCAACAAAATAGTTGAATTTTCAACCAAGAACGAATTTTCAACCAAGAACGAATTTTCAACCAAGAACGAATTTTCAACAAAATAATTTAATTTTAAACCACATAATACATTTTTGAAACAGGAAAAAGACTGTGAATCCTGCAAAAAATAAATGGGAATTTTTATAATTTATTAACTCAAACATAACATTGATTATAAGATTAATGAAGATTGATCATAAGATTGATATTTCAAAAATGTTGTAACACTACACTCTAGGTCCGATAGAAGTCGGTCCGGTTTTGTAATTCGTAGAACAACTGGCCCACGCAGTTTCTCAGCGGGCAGGGCGAGCGACGGTTGAGACTGTCGGAAGGGCCGCAGTGCGCGAGTACTAAGTCGAGTATATTGCGCAATATTTTGCATTCCGATTGGAAATGGGTTAGGCGGTTAGTCCGAGGCCTGCAAACGGTACTTAATAAAAACACAATTTGAAAATAAGAGCGATATAAAGATAATATCTCAGACAGTTTAACACCAATCAAGAAATGAAGGGAAATTGCAATCTTTAGAGCAATTAATTTATTTCCCGGAGATGCATTTACCAATAAGCTGTAAAACGATGCATACGGTACGGTAGACCAGGAAGGATAATGAAATGCTGTGGGTGGTGGAGAGGGTAGTTTCGCGATAGCGAGAGGTAATCAGATAAGCCATTTCATTTATGTTTTACGAGGTCACCAGGCAGGTCTTGGAGCCAGCCGGGATAATTTATACATTGGACGTGGGCCAATGAGCCCTGGGCGTTTATAATACGTGCAACACACCACCCCTTTCGAGCCACCCGGCCTAGCTGATAAACAGATTAGCCAATGAACGACAAGCGGCAGGTGAAAATCGAATCGTCGCGCTGGCTAGGGGTTTGATTAAACCTTCCCGATGGATTTCTTCCGATCGCTTTTCACAAATGCCTTTAATTGTAAGAAGCTTTTTCGCTTAGGGGTAGGTCCATATATTAGTGATGCTATTTTTTAGTGATTTTTGACCCAACCCTTCCCCTTCCCTGCTGGAAGTAAAAGGATAGAGATCCTGTCTTTTTGAATAATGTTGAATCCTTGTTATAGAAAGAGATAGAGAAAATGTATCCCATTCTATCTCTTCTACAATCTGAATTCACGGCTATCTTTTTCAATACCGTCTTTTCTATCCCATCCTATACTCCATCTATCCACTTCAATCCTCTACTATCTCTTTGTCAATCTAAATTCACGTCTGTCTCTCTCAATTCTGTCTTCTCTATCTCATCCTATCCTCCAGCTATCAACTTCAATCCTGTAATATCTCTTTGTCAATCTAAATTCACGTCTCTCTCTTTCAATTCTGTCTTCTCTATCCCATCCTATCCTCCATCTATCCACTTCAATCTTGTACTATTTCTCTGTCAATCTAAATTACTGTCTATGTTTATCAGTTCCCTCTTTTCTATCTTATCCCTTCCTCTATCTACCCACTTCAATATTTTTCTATCTCTCTATCAATCTAAATTCCCGTCTTCTTTTTCAAACTCCTCTCTATCTCATCGTATCCTACATCTATCAAAGTATATCTTTTAATATCTCTTGTTCATTCTAAATTCACGTTTATCTTTTTCAATACCCTCTTCTTTATCTCATCCTATCCTTTCTCTATAAACGTTAATCTTATTATATCTCTTATTGTCAATACCTTGTTTTCCAATATCCTCTTTCCTATTTCGTGGTATCTACGGTATCAACGTTGATCTTTTCTATCTCTTTGTTGATCTAAATTCATTGTTATCTTCTTCAATATCCTCCTCTGTATCTCATCCTACCCTCTATCTTTCCACGTCCATGTTCTTCTATATCTCTGTCAATCCAAATTACCATCTATCTTCAATCTCCTCTCTCTTTGCTGATTTCAAATTCATGTTTATTTTCTTCAATACCCCATTCTCTATCCCATCCTATCCTTTATCTACCCA
>CAKNYM010043370.1:17333-29446 GCA_932195095.1 Andricus curvator
TACATCTATCAACGTCTATCTTTTGCTATTTGTTTGCGAATCTAAATCCATTTTTATCTTCAATATCCTCCTCTGTATCTCATCCTACTCTCTATCTTTCCACTTCAATATTTTTTTATATCTCTGTTAATTCAAATTCCCATCTATCTTCAATCTCCTCTCTCTTTGCTGATTCAAATTCATGTTTATTTTCTTCAATACCCTATGCTCTATCCCATCCTATCCTTTGTCTATCCACTTCAATATTATTCTATTTATTTGTCAAACTGAATTCATGTCTATCCCTCTCAATACTGTCTTCTCTATCTCATCCTATCCTTTATCTATCCACTTCAATCCTTCTCTATCTCTCGCTTAATCTCAAATCCTGCACATCTTTTTTAATCTCCTCTTCCCTGTGTTATTCTATCATACATCTATCAACGTCTATCTTTTGCTATTTGTTTGCGAATCTAAATTCATTTTTATCTTTTCCAATACCCTCCTCTTGATCTTAGCCTACCCTTTATCTTTCCACGTCAATATTTTTCTATATCTCTGTTAATTCAAATTCATATCTATCTTCTTTAATCTCCTATCTCTTTGCTAATTTCAATTTCATGATTATCTTCTTCAATACCCCATTCTCTACCCCATCCTATCCTTTATCTATCCACTTCAATATTATTCTATTTCTTTTTGAAACTGAATTAATGTCTATCCCTCTCAATACCGCCTTCTCTATCTCATCCTTTATCTATCCACTTCAATATTTTTCTATCTCTTACTTAATCTCAAATCCTGCCCATCTTTTTTAATCTCGTCTTCCCTATTTTATTGTATCATACATCTACCAACGTCTATCTTTCGCTATTTGTTTGCGAATCTCAATTCATTTTTATCTTTTTCAATACCCTCCTCTCTATCTCAGCCTATCCTTTATCTATCCACGTCAATATTTTTCTATGTTTTTATCAATCTAAAGTTCCGTCTATCTTTTTCAATCCCCTCTTTTCTGAGTTATTCAATCTTTTATCTATTCACATCTTCCTTTTTCTATTTCTTTGTAAATCTAAGTCCAAGTGTATCTTTTTTTAATCCCCTCGTCTCTATCTCACTATATTTTTTATCTATCCATGCCCATCTTTTTCTATCTCTGGTAATCTAAATTCAAATCCATCTTTTTTAATCTCCTCTTCTCCATTTTATCGTATCCTACATCTATCAACGTCTATCTTTACTATCTCTTTGAGAGTTTAAATTCACTTTTATCTTTTTCAATACCCTTTTCTCTATCTCATCCTATCCTTTGTCTATCAACTTCAATATTTTTCTATTTCTTTGTCAATCTAAATTCACGTCCATCTTTTTCAATACCGTCTTTTCGATCTTATCCTATCTTTTATTTATCAACTTCAATATTTTTCCATCTCTCTATCAATATAAATTCCCTTCCATCTTTTTTAATATCATCTTGGTTATCCTATCGTATTATACATCTATCAACGGCACAAGGTACGAAAGAAAATTAATAGACAATAATTTTTTATCTCTCTGTCTTACGAATTCCCATCTATCTTCTTCAATCTCCCCTTCTCTATCTCATCGTATCTTCATATATCAACGTCTATCTCGTCTTATCTCTTTGCCAATTCCAAATTCACATTTATCTTTTTCAGTACCCTATTCTCTATCCCATCCTATCCATTGTCTATCCATGTCAATATTTTTCTATTTCTTTGTCAAACTGAATTCATGTCTATCCCTCTCAATACCGCCTTCTCTATCTCATCCTTTATCTATCCACTTCAATACTTTTCTATCTCTCGGTTAATCTCAAATCCCTTTCATCTTTTTTAATCTCCTCTTCCCTATTTTATTGTATTGTATTATATTTTATCTATCCACGTCAGTCTTTTTCTATCTTTCAGTCTAAATTCCAATCTATCTTTTTCAATCTCCTCTCGTTTATCTCATCCTATTCTACGTCTATCAACGTCTATCTTTTTTATCTCATTGTTAATATAAATTCACGTCTATATTTCTCAATATCCTCTTTTCTATCTTATCATATCCTTTATCTACTCACGTCAATATTTTCCCATCTCTTTACCAATCTAAATTCCCATCTATTTTTTTAAATATTATCTTCTCTATCTCATCCGAACCTGAATATATACACGTCTATCTTTTTCTGTGTCTTTGTCAATCTAAATTCACTTTTATCTTTTTCAATCTTCTCTTGTTTATCTCTCATTATCTCAGCCTATCCTACGTCTGTCATCGTCTATCTTTTCCTATCTCTTTCTGGATCTAATTTTACGTCTATCTTCTTTGGTCTCCACTCCCCTATCTCATCGTATCCTATATCTATCTACGTCAATATTTTTCTATCCCTCTGCCAATTCAAATTACAATCCATCTTTTTTAGTATCCTCTCCTCTATCTTATCCTATCCTAAATCTATAAGCGTCTGCCTTTTTCTATCTCTTTGTCAATATGAATTTACGTCTATCTCTTTCAATAATCTATTCTCTATCTCATCCTATCCTTTATCTATCCACGTCAGTATTTTTCTATCTCTCTATCAATCTAAATTCCCGTCTATATTTTTTAACCTCCTCTTCTCTATCTCATCGTATCCTACATCCACCAACGTCTATCTCTTTCTGTCGCTTTGTCCGTCTTAATTCACATTTATTTTTCTCAATTCCCTCTTCTCTGTCTCATGCTATCCCTCATCTATTCATGTCAATCTTTTTCTATCTCTGTTAATCTGAATTCCCGTCTATCCTTTTCAATCTCTTCTTCTCTATCTCATCCTACACTACATCTATGAACGTCTATCTTTTTCTATCCCTTTGTCAATCTAAATTTACGTCTATCTTTTTCAATACTCTCTTCAATTCGTCTCTTTGATCAATAATTGAACTATTTTGATGATAATTCAATTTTTTTCTGGTTTGAAAATTAACGTTCTTACCTGAAAATATAATTATTTCATTTTTGATTGAAAATTTATATTTCAAATCAAAAGTTGATTATTTCTAGCTAAAAATTTATGTTATTTGTTAAAAATTCGAGTTTTTTTAAAAAAAATTAATATTTTTGATTAAAAATTTATTCATTTTGGTCAGATATGCAACTGCTTACATGAAAATTAATCTGTGTTGTTTAAATATTCAACTATTTTGTTTAAAATTCCCTTTTTTGGTAGAAAATTAATGTTGTTTTAAACGCATGTATTTTGTGAAAAAATTACCTTTTTTGGTCAAAAATTTCACTACTTGGTAAAATGTTGAACTATTTCGTAAAAAATTAATTTTTTGGTTGAATATTCATATTTTGGTTGGCTTAATTGACAATTTGAATATTTTGTTAAGAATTCGTTTCATTTCTAGTTGAAAATTAATTAAAAATTAATTTTTTGTATTACAAATTTAACTATTCCATTTTTTATCAAAAATTTAGTTTTTTTAGTTAAGAATTTAACTGTTTAGTTGAAAATAATTAGTTTTTTCAGTTGAAAATTAATCTCTTTTGATTGAGGATTCATCTATTTGGTTGAAAATTCAACTATTTGGTCGTAAATTAATTTTTTGGTTGAAAATTATTATTTTCGGCTTTTGATAGGAAATTGATCTTCTTGGTTGAAAATTCAGCTTTTTGGTAAAAATTGAACTATTTGGTTAAAAGTTTAATTATTTTTCTGAAAATTCAACTACTTTTTTAAAGTTATATTCCCAGATCGAAAATTCAATTATTTTGTTGAAAATTCGTCTTTTTGGCTTGTAAATTCAACTATTTAGTTAGAAATTCCACACATAATTTTTTTGAGGTCCACAATATTGGTATTTGATGAATCGCCATGGATTCAAATATTATTTTTTGATCAAAAAATAAAATACGGTGTTTGTTTTTTTTTTCATAGGGATGCTTGTCTAGGTCTTTAGAAGTTTTTGCAGGGCTTTTTATCACCACCATTCTTTGGGTGGATTTTTGAAGCAAATTTTTGAGGGAAACAAAATTAGTAAAAAATTACAAACGACGATTTCTTTTTTTCTGTAATTTTGAATAGGAAGTGATTCTGAAGTGTTTTGCGCATTTTTTACCATTACTATTATTCGGGGAATCATAGAGATTTTTTTTTATAAAAGATTAAAAACGTTAAAAATATCGCTTCTGATGTACATACCAAAACATACCTAATTTAATATTATTCTTGTCGTGAATTAAAAAATTTATCATGTAAGCTTTCAAATGTTAATGTAGTTTGAAAACTTTATACTTCATAATTGTTCAATTTTCAAATTGAAAAGTTAACAGTTCTCAAACTTGATGAAATCTTGCAGAAATTCTAAAGTCACCTTCTGAATAATTACAACACTGAAGCTTTCAAACTCTAAGCATATAATATCTTATTTGCCCTGTAATAGTGAATAAGTAATTTCACAAAATCCATAAACTGAGAATTTTCTTTTATTCTCCTTTCTTCACTTAATTCTTTCATATAACACACTAGCTTCATCAGGGCAACAATTATTTTTAATACAAAATAAGTATTTCGAATAACCTTATGTTGTAGGTTTATGATATAATTTTTCTAAGATTCTTATGAAAATTGAAAAAATCATTATTAAAGATTTTACAGATATCGCAAATCAAAATTTCAACAAAAAAGTTCATTTTCAACCAAAACTAGAACCTCTTAATTTGCAAAGCAACATAAAAAAAGGGTCATCGGAAAGACATTCTTAGTTGACTAAGTAGAAAAAGTGTGCCCATTCCTTGAAGAATAGCCAAACTCTGAATATGTTTATGAAAATTGTTTAAATAATTATTAATTATTGTGAATTCGCAAAGTCCAAGAGGAAAGAGTTATTGAAAGTACATTCTTTGTTGATTCCATAAACAAATTGAGCCTCTGCATTGAAAAATGGCCAAACTCTCAATTTGTTTATGAAAATTTTTCAAATAATTAATGAATCTTGGAAATTTGCAAAGCATCATAGAAAAAAGTCATCGGAAAGATATTTTCAGCTAATTCTGCAAAAAAATTGAGCCTATTCGTTGAAAAATAGCCGAATTCTGGATTTGTTTACGAAAATTGTTTAAATAATTAATAATTCTTGTAAATTTACAAAGAAACATAAAAAAGGGTCATCGGAAAGACATTCTTAGTTGATGCCGTGAACAAATTGTGCCCATTCCTTGAAAAATAGCCAAACTCTGCATATGTTTATGGAAATTGTTGAAATAATTAATAATTATTGTGAATTCGCAAAGTATCGTAGAAAAGAGTTATTGGAAATACATTATTTGTTGATTCCGTACACAAATTGAGCCTATTTGTTGAAAAATAGCCAAACTCTGAATATGCTTATGAACATTTTTTAAATAAATAATAATTATTGTAAATTTGCAAAGTATCGTAGGAAAGAGTTATTGGAAATACATTCTTTGTTGCTTTCGTACACAAATTGAGCCTATTCGTTGGAAAATAGTCAAACTCTCAATTTGTTTATAAAAATTGTTTAAATAATTAATGAATCTTGAAAATTTGCCAAGCGTCATAGAAAAAAGTTGTGGAAAAGATATTCTCAGTTATTTCTGTAAAAAATGGAGCTTATTCACTGAAAAATAGCCAAACCCTGAATATTTTCATAAAAATTGTTTGAATAATTAATAATTATTGTGAATTTGCAAAGTATCGTAGGAAAGAGTTATTAGAAATACGTTATTTGTTGATTTTGTACAAAAATTGAGCCTATTTGTTGAAAAATGGCCAAACTCTTCATTTGTTTATAAAAATTGTTTAAATAATTAACGAACCTTGGAAATTTGCCAAGCATCATAGAAAAAAGTTTTGGAAAAGCTATTCTCAGTTCATTCTGCAAAAAATTGAGCCTATTCGTTGGAAAATAGCCAAACTCTGAATTTGTTTATGAATTTTTTAAAAATAATTAATAATTATTGTGAATTCACAAAGAAACATAAAAAAGAGTCATCGGAAAAACATTGTTAGTTGACATCGTGAAAAAATTGGGCCCATTCCTGGAAAAATAGCCAAACTCTGCATATGTTTATGAAAATTGTTTAAATAATTAATCATTATTGTAAATTTGCAAAGTATCGTAGGAAGAGTTATTGTAAATACATTATTTGTTGATTCCGTACACAAATTGAGCCTATTCGTTGAAAAATGGCCAAACTCTTCATTTGTTTATGAAAATTGTTTAAATAATTAACGAACCTTGCAAATTTGCCAAGCATCATAGAAAAAAGTTTTGGAAAAGATATTCTTAGATAATTCTGTAAAAAATTGAGCCTATTCGTTGAAAAATAGCCAAAATCTGAATTTCATTATGCAAATTTTTAAAATAATTAATAACTATTGTGAATTCACAAAGCAACATAAAAAAAGACATCGGAAAATCATTCTCAGTTGACTTCGTAGAAAAATTGTGCCTTTCATGAATAATAGACAAACTCTTCATATGCTTATGAAATTTTTTAAATAGTTATTAATTATTGTAAATTTGCAAAGTATCACAAGAAAGAGTTACTGGAAATAGATTCTTCGTTGGAACTCTGAACAAATTGAGCCTATTCGTTGAAAAATATCCAAATTCTGAATTGGTTCATGAAAATTGTTTAAATTATTAATAATTCTTGTAAATTTGCAAAGCAACATAATAAAGGTTGATCGGAAAGACATTCTTAGTTGACTCCGTGAACAAATTGTGCCTATTCCTTAAAATAGCCAAACTCTGAATATGCTTATGAAATTTAAAAAAATAATTTATAATTATTGTAAATTTACAAAGAAACATAAAAAAGGGTCATCGGAAAGACATTCTTAGTTGATGACGTGAACAAATTGTGCCCATTCCTTGAAAAATAGCCAAACTCTGCATTGTTTATGGAAATTGTTGAAATAATTAATAATTATTGTGAATTCGCAAAGTATCGTAGAAAAGAGTTATTGGAAATACATTATTTGTTGATTCCGTACACAAATTGAGCCTATTCGTTTAAAAATAGCCAAACTCTGAATATGCTTATGAACATTTTTTAAATAAATAATAATTATTGTAAATTTGCAAAGTATCGTAGGAAAGAGTTATTGGAAATACATTCTTTGTTGCTTTCGTACACAAATTGAGCCTATTCGTTGGAAAATAGTCAAACTCTCAATTTGTTTATAAAAATTGTTTAAATAATTAATGAATCTTGAAAATTTGCCAAGCGTCATAGAAAAAATTTGTGGAAAAGATATTCTCAGTTATTTCTGTAAAAAATGGAGCTTATTCGTTGAATAATAGCCAAACTCAGAATTTGTTCATGAAAGTTGTTTAAATAATTAATAATAATTTGAAATTCGCAAAGTATCGGAGAAAATAGTTATTGGTAAGACATGCTTCGTTGATTACGTAAGCAAATGCAGCCTATTCACTGAAAAATAGCCAAACCCTGAATATTTTCATAAAAATTGTTTGAATAATTAATAATTATTGTGAATTTGCAAAGTATCGTAGGAAAGAGTTATTAGAAATACTTTATTTGTTGATTTTGTACAAAAATTGAGCCTATTTGTTGAAAAATGGCCAAACTCTTCATTTGTTTATAAAAATTGTTTAAATAATTAACGAACCTTGGAAATTTGCCAAGCATCATAGAAAAAAGTTTTGGAAAAGCTATTCTCAGTTAATTCTGCAAAAAATTGAGCCTATTCGTTGGAAAATACCCAAACTCTGAACTTGTTTATGAATTTTTTAAAAATAATTAATAATTATTGTGAATTCACAAAGAAACATAAAAAAGAGACATCGGAAAAACATTGTTAGTTGACTTCGTGAAAAAATTGTGCCCATTCCTGGAAAAATAGCCAACAAAAAATTGTGCCCATTCCTGGAAAAATAGCCAAACTCTGCATATGTTTATGAAAATTGTTTAAATAATTAATCATTATTGTAAATTTGCAAAGTATCGTAGGAAGAGTTATTGTAAATACATTATTTGTTGATTCCGTACACAAATTGAGCCTATTCGTTGAAAAATGGCCAAACACTTCATTTGTTTATGAAAATTGTTTAAATAATTAACGAACCTTGGAAATTTGCCAAGCATCATAGAAAAAAGTGTTGGAAAAGATATTCTTAGATAATTCTGTAAAAAATTGAGCCTATTCGTTGAAAAATAGCCAAAATCTGAATTTCATTATGAAACTTTTTAAAATAATTAATAACTATTGTGAATTCACAAAGCAACATAAAAAAAGACATCGGAAAAACATTTTCAGTTGACTTCGTAGAAAAATTGTGCCCTTCATGAATAATAGACAAACTCTTCATATGCTTATGAAATTTTTTAAATATTTATTAATTATTGTAAATTCCAATCACTTAATCACTTAAAAAAATCACATTAATAAAATAAAAGTATCACAAGAAAGAGTTACTGGAAATAGATTCTTCGTTGGAACTCTGAACAAATTGAGCCTATTCGTTGAAAAATATCCAAATTCTGAATTGGTTCATGAAAATTGTTTAAATTATTAATAATTCTTGTAAATTTGCAAAGCAACATAATAAAGGTTGATCGGAAAGACATTCTTAGGTGACTCCGTGAACAAATTGTGCCTATTCCTTAAAATAGCCAAACTCTGAATATGCTTATGAAATTTTTAAAAATAATTTATAATTATTGTAAATTTGCAAAGTATCGTAGGAAAGAGTTGTTGGAAATACATTATTTGTTGCTTGCGTACACAAATAGAGCCTATTCGTTGAAAAATTGCCAAACTCGCAATTTCTTTATAAAAATTGTTAAAATAATTAATGAATCTTCAAAATTTTCCAACCTTTATAGAAAGAAGTTATGTAAAAGATATTCTCAGTTAATTCTGTGAAAAAATGGAGAATATTCGTTGCAAAATAGCCAAACTCAGAATTTGTTCATGAAAGTTGTTTAAATAATTAATAATTATTGTACATTTGCAAAGTATCGCAGAAAAGAGTTATTGGTAAGATATGCTTCGTTGATTTCGTATGCATATCCAGCCTATTCACTGTAAAATAGCCAAACCCTGAATATATTCATAAAAATTGTTTGAATAATTAATAATTATTGTCAATTTGCAAAGAGTTATTGGAAATACATTGTTTGTTGATTCCATAAACAAATTGAGCCTCTGCATTGAAAAATGGTCAAACTCTCAATTTGTTTATGAAAATTTTTCAAATGATTAATGAATCTTGGAAACTTGCAAAGCTTCATAGAAAAAATTCATTGAAAAGATATTTTCAGTTAATTTTGCAAAAAAATTCAGCGTTTACAAAAATTGCTTGAATAAATAATAATTTTTGTGAATTTACAAAGAAACATAAAAAAGGGACATCGGAAAAACATTGTTAGTTGATTTCGTAAACAAATTGTGCCCATTCCTTAAAAAATAGCCAAACTCTGCATATGTTTATGAAAATTGTTTAAATAATTCATAGTTATTGTAAATTTGCAAAGTATTGTAGGAAATAGTTATTGGAAATACATTATTTGTTGATTTTTTACACAAATTAAGCATATTCGTTGAAAAATACACAAACTCTGAATTTTTTTATGAAATTTTTCAAAATAATTAATAATTATTGTGAATTCACAAAGCAACATATAAAAAAGACATGGGGGAAACATTCTTAGTTGACTTTGTAAAAAACTGGTGCCTATTTCATGAATTCTTTATATGTTTATGAGAATTGTTCAAATAATTAATAATTATCGTAACTTTGTAAAGTATCGCAAAAAAGAGTTATTGGAAATACATTCTTCGTTGGTTCTGTAAACAAATTGAGCATGTTTGTTGAAAAATAGCCAAACTCTGAATTGCTTTATAAAAATTGTTTAAATTATTAATAATTCTTGTGAATTTGCAAGGAAAAATTAAAAAGGGTGATCGGAAAGACATTCTTAGTTGATTCCGTAAACAAATTGTGCCTATTCCTTGAAAAATAGCCAAACTCTGAATATCCTTATAAAAATTTTTTAAATAATCAATAATTATTGTAAATTTTGCAAAGTATCGTAGGAAAGAGTTATTGGAAATACATTTTATGTTGCTTCCGTACACAAATTGAGCCTATTCGTTGAAAAATAGCCAAACTCAGAATTTGTTCATAAAAGTTGTTTTATTATATGCTTCGCTGATTTCGTATGCATATGCAGCTTATTCACTGAAAAATAGCCAAACCCTGAATATATTCATAAAAATTTTTTGAATAATTAATAATTATTGTAAATTTGCAAAGAGTTATTGGAAATACATTCTATGTTGATTTCCTCGACAAATTGAGCCTATTCATTGAAAAATGGCTAAGCTCTTAATTTTTTTATGAAAATTGTTTAAATAATTAAAAATTCTTTGAAATTTGCATAGCCTCATAGAAAAAATGTCAGAATCATGTATTTTGTTGAAAATTCGTCTATTTGGGTAGAAAATTAATCTTGTTTGTTGAAAAATCATCTCTCTTGGTTGAGGATTCAACTAGTTTGTTAAAAATTCGTCTTTCTTGCTTGAATTCAACTGGATGAAAATACATTTTTTTCAAATTAGTTTTTCAAACTGAAAAACGATTTCATTTTTGGTTTGAAATTTTTTTCTTCTGTTTGAAAATTCAATTATTTCATTGAATATTCATCTTTTATAATAGAAAATTAAGTTGCTTTTTAAAAATTCTTCGGTTTAAAAGTCAACTGTTTTCTAAAACATTTGACTCTTTATTTTAAAATTTAACTATTCGATTCAAATTCATGTATTTTGTTAAAAATGCGTCTTTTAGTAGAAAATTAATCTTTTTGATTGAAAACCCATCTTTTATGGTAGACACGTATTATAGAAGCTTTGCCAGCTTTCCCCCATGTTTTCACTTCTATATTTAGTCGAGCTAGGTTATAAAACGAAAAAGCAAACTTAGATGAAAACCCTGAAAAAGTAAATTCCTGTATGGGAAACATTTCAGGGACGTTTACGGTGCCTTGCTTTTTCACGAGAATCTCCACGTGCCCTATCCTATCCCCTATAAGTGTATTACCTCTGCGCAAACTTTGTGCTTTTGCATTTCGCCAGCTCCTATCTACATTCTGCAGCAAGCTCATTTTTTAGTAGTGAAAATAACCAGAGGGGAAAATAAGCAAGCAGAAAGAAAGGTGGAAAGGAGGGAAATCAAAATAGTGAATGTGTACAAGAGTGGTCATGTAATTTCAGGGAAAAGTGGAAATCGTTATTGAGAAGATTGTATGAATCCCTCGGAGAATTTTCTCCAACAGTAACTCGCCTGGTTTAATGAGCGAATTTCTACTGAACATTCTTGCTGTTTTCATTTCATGTTATTTGTGAAAAGTATAATTGCTATTGTTCTAGTGCTAAAGTTTGCTCGATTTCTCACATATCTCATCATTTTCATTTTATCCGAGGGAAAACAGCTCTGCTCTCTTAAAATGAACCAATGATATGTCACTGGTTGGAACAGCCAGAAGTGTGTCATTGACAATCAGTGAGATTTGACTTGTTTAATCAGTGGAATTTTATCACAGGTTTAATCAGTGGACTTTTATCACTGGTTTGATCAGTGGAATTTTATCACTGGTTTGATCAGTGGAATTGTATCGCTGGTTTGATCAGTGGAATTTTATCGCTGGTTTAATCAGCGAGGTTCACTGGTTACTCAGTATCAGTAGTCATCTGTTCGTACGTATTGTCGTCCATCAGCTGGTTAGGTCTGACACTTAACATTCATCACTTTTGTGCTAACCTTTGCCAAATTATTTTTTTTTTTTTAATGTAAGTTACTCTCACAACAATAAAACGACTAAACGTTCATGTGTTGGCCGCGTGAAGTTCTATATCACTGGTTAAATCTATCATTTGGCGTCACTGGTATATTCAGTAAGGCTGTTTTAGTCGTGTCACTCACTGTTTCACCCAGTTTAGGTCGGAAAATCACTGGTTAACCAGTGATAATTCAAAATGCTGATTGAACCAGTGACAATGTCACAGGTTCAGTTCGAGAGTGGTAATCCGCTCCTCTCTTGAAATGAACCAATGAAATCTCACTGATTTTTAGTGAAATCTTACTGGT
>CAKNYM010043371.1:0-17634 GCA_932195095.1 Andricus curvator
AATGAACTTTCGAGTTCGAACTGCTAATCTATAATAATAATAATAGAAATTTTGTCTAAAATCTAGCTTGACTCTAGAACGTAGTACTATTTGGACTTAGAAAAAGAAGGCGTCATAAAAACATAATTATTAAAAGATAAAAAATTACACTTATCGGGCATCAACGCGCAACTTAAAGCTACACCAGTCTTCCGCAACTTGCTGCAGTGCTCAAATAGAAACAAATGGAAGAAATTAAATTGCCCATGTTGTCAGTGCTGCACTGTGTTGTCATTGCCGAACTTTTACTTTAATTTATCATTAGGTAAGTATTTTATTTATAAATATTGTTTTAGATCATTACTAATTATGAACCGAACTAATTTATTCATATATGTGTAAGATTATACAGCATATAGTTTCTAGGTGGATAGTTTTCTTGTAGTTATTAATAACTACAAGTTTGGGCTCACCACACCCATAATATGCCAACAGCACACAGTATTCTCGAATGGTCACCCATCCAAGTACTAACCGCGCCCAACGCTGCTTAACTTCAGTGATCTGACGAGAACTGGTTTTTCAGCGCGGCATGGCCGTTGGCCATTATTATTAACTGTGAAATTATAACTTACTGATTAATTTAAATATACAAGAGAAATGAAACTAATATTTAGGAATTTATTTTATTTTTAGCCATGCATAAGCTTATAGTTACTTGCCGTTCTTGCTGACACTGCAGAATTGGTCTGACACTACATTGCGTATTGGCGAAATATTGAATAATAGTCAAAGTTAATACAGAAAGCCATTGCTGAATGAAAATATTTCATCTTTTGGTTCTTTGAGTGAGTTATTAAATATATATATATATATATACAGAGTACACTCAAGAGATTGGAATGGAATTCGGGTTAGAGAAATGCCAAGGTTAATTTGAAGAAAGGAAAACTTAATGACATCCACGAAGATCCTGAGCTCGTTGACAAAAGCGATATACGACACCTTTGCGCCGGAGAGACCTATACATACCTGGCGCTCTTGGAGGTGCCAAGGTTTCACTGGTTAATAGCCTGAAAAGCATCCCTGTGTGTCAACAAAATGCTGAGACACCTGCGGGGAAAATGCAGAAGGCGGTCGTCCTTGGGTCGCTCCGTGTCCTCAGGGTGCACGAGACTTTTGCCGGATCATCGTATTGAGTTCGTCGCAGACTGTAACCACCTATTTCACGGTCGTGAGACGTGGTTACAGCTGAAATTTTACCGCGATTTCGCTGGGAGCGGGTGCAATTTTTCAGATTAGCACCAGCTCCCGGCGAAATCCTGCGTTTGTCCTTATGACAAACTTTTATATATATATATATAGCACTCATATACATTGCAATCATGTATTTCCTAACCTCAAATATCATCCTTCCAAAATATCAACGCCCTTCTAGAAATAATCGATTGGACACGATTCATAACGATTAAGAGTGATCAAAAGTTTAATCGGTTCAACTTATTGCTAATTGTGTCAATTGTTTCCAATCGGGTTGAATTGAGTAAATGCACTTGCCTGCAGTGCGCCCTCTGTAGTTTTCGTTTGTAACACACATGACGTGCACGTGTTTATAGGTTGGAAATTAAATTTTTAATAATTCAAAAAAAATTTCAAGTACAAAAAATAGAATGTTAGTTCAGGCGGTATACCGAATGAAGAGTCGAAATTTTGTGGGTTAACGGTACGTAAAAATCATGCCATCTAACGATGTGAAAGAGATATAGTGTCTTTATCAATTAGGCAGTAGTAGTTTGATTTAGCGACTATATTATTGTAAAACGTTTATTTACTTCTTTTTAAATTCATATTGTCGACATTTTTTTGTTTGAAAGCGTAAAAAACCGCTTGTAAATAATTATCGCAATATCAAAATGCTGTAGTGACAACTTAACCTCTGATTCAGAATAATGAATATCCAATTGAAAACGATTGGAATCATTAGAACGTAGGATGGCGCCAATATTTTGAAACTCGGACTAAATAAAGTGTAGGTAACTCATTAAATTATTTTTATTTTTAGTAGAAAAACTTATCCAATCTTTTTAAATGTCTTGCAGCATAACAATTTTCAATTTATAAATAAGTTTGATTTGAAATTCTCGAAAATTTCTAGTTTTAAATATTGAAAATACTCAATTTTGAATATTTCAAATAATTTGGTTTGCAATGCCAAATCTTAAAATCTTTAAATTTTAAAGATTTCAAATTTTTCATTTTATAGTATTAGAATGTTCAGAAGGCTTTATGTAATTAAAAACTTAAATAAAAAAAAATAATTAACAATAATTGACAGAAATGGACTTGGAGATTTAACTATTCAAAAAGTGTTAGAGATTAAACTATTTTTGAATTTAAACATTAAAAATTGTAGTATTTACAGGTGAAATAGTTCAAAATTGTATTAAATACATGCAGGAATCATCGCAACAACTGGTTTTCCTTCCCCAAGCACAGACATTTTCAAGGGTGGCGATTCGGCGGACGATTTCAAATTCCCGGTCAAGTTTTTCAATTTGCGCAGTCAACTAAAAGTAACATATTCATATTTGCCGCAAAACGCGAACATTTATTTTAAATTTTTAACAAAATAGTTGAATTGTTGTTTAAAGAAGACAAATTTTCAACCAAATAGTTGAATTTTGAACCAAAAAAATAATAATTTTTAACCGAAAATGGAATAGTAACATTTTTAGAAAAAAAAATTAATTATCAACCAAACATAAAAGTTTTCAACTAAAACAATGAATATTCAACTGAAACAGTTGAATTTTCAAGCAAAAAAATTAATTTTCACTAAAAAATATAAATTGTCAACCAAAACTTAAATAATTAACTTTCAATTTAAAAAAATTAACGTTTAACCAAACAAACGAAGTGATGAATTTTCAAATAAAATTTTAAATATTTAACTGAAATGGTTGAATTTTAAACCAGACAGCTGAATTTTTTACTGGAATGATGAATCTTTAACTAGAATAATTGAATTTTGGACCAAGAAGATGAATTTCTACCAAAAGACGAATTTACAACAAAAAAAGATAATTTTTCTACCAAAAATTAAATAAATAAATTTTTAGGCAGAAAAAGAAAGTTCAAAAAAAGAGAAGAATTTTTAACTAAAATTATGGAATATTGAACTGGAATAATAGTTACATTTTCATTAAAAAAAAAAAATATCAACCAAAAAACATTCAAAGAAAAAGAATAGTTGAATTTTATGCCAAAAAGATGAATTTTCAGTCATAAAGATTATTTTTTTACAAAAAAAAGTCAAATTTTCCACAAAGTACATACATTTTCAAACAAATAGTTTAATTTTTAAATGCAAAATATCGATTTTTAACGAAATAGTTGAAGTTTTACCAAAAAAAGATGAATTTTAAATTAAAATGATGAATCTTCGAAGTGAGAGTGATAGTGGGACAGAGGGTGACGAATTAACAAGTAAAAATTCTAATATCCGTAGGATATTAGAAGATGCGATGAATCTGAATAGCTTTACGCTCAGTTAATTTTAATTGTTCTGTACCTAAGATACTTTAAGTTATTTATTTAATAAATTACACGTTTTTTATACAAAATTATAGACAATGAAATTAATAATTTGATGAAAAAACTTCACCACATTGACAAATTTGTTGATAACAGCACTCTCAGCTCGCGGAAATTATTACAAAACATTTATTTAATTTTTTTCATTAACATATTGCTTAAAATGTGTTGTCTCGAAAAAAGTAAATAAACGTTTTCAAATAATTCCCGCGAGACGAAAGTGCTGTCATCAAATTGCCACTTCATAGCCTCGGAATCCTACTACCGATTGGCCCGATTGGGAACGATTGGGAGCGATTGAAACTTTGCAACACTCAATCGTTCCCAATTTTGCACACACGATTAAGAAACACGATTAGAAACAATTCAAATTTCGTTCTATCGTTCTGAATTGTTTCCAATTAATTATTTCTAGAAGGGCGATTTCATTATGAGTATATAAGAAAAACTGATAAACTTATTTACTTTTTGTAAAAAAATCGTTTTTGTTTTTAATTTATAATTATTTACTCTAATTTATCATACAAATTCTTTGAAAACTTTTAAAATTTATTGTAACACTGTAACCACAATATACATCTTATAAGTGCGAAATATAATAAACTATTACATATCTAAAAATTGTTCTATTAGTGCTTATGAGTCAAATATTCTTTTCATTGTTAGCACCCAGATAACAATTTGCTCACACCTTGCCCGCATGGTGTTTGCACACGTGTGCACCGATCGGCACGATGTGAGGGCAAGAGTGCAGACATATGTGTCCTCATATGCGTCGCATATGCGCCGCACGCTTGCCGACACGTGCATGCCAGCGTCGTGCTAGCATTCACGTGTTTTGAGTTTTAATTATTGAAAACAAGATGTTAAAAATAACAACAGGTGATTATTCCAAAAGCGACATACACAAAATTATTCCTGCTACCTCTTAAATAATGTATTAGCGAGAAATATATATTTATCTGAAAATATTTTTTTATTTCGAACAATTTAAATTATTCAACACAGAACGTTTATTCAACACTTTTGTTAAAAAACAAAGGGATTTTATAGAACACTATACTTTTGTATCTTCCAGTTAATTACTTTCAATTGTTTTTCAAGTTGCATATTTTTAATCGTTCTACTACTGAGATTTAAGAACTTAAATCGCAGAAGTAGAACGATTAAAAATGTGCACTTGAAAAACTTGTTTTCGATCATTTTAAATCTGAATACAGTAAATATAGTAAAAAATAGCGAACCATTTTCCGAACCAAAACTCAAGCAAAACTGTTTATTTAATTTGAATAAAAATAATTATTCACTTTTACTTCGACTTTTTGTATGTAAAGTAAACTTGGAAAATAACAAAAATTTAGAGCATGAAGCGAATTTGATCAGAGTTTTATTTTTACACAACTGCTATATTATGTTTTTAGTGATAATGCGCTTTTTGTGCCACACTCTTCACCGCACGCTATATGCTGACATTTTGCCCTAAGTACCTGACGAGCATGATAGACGCACGCTGTGCTGCATATTATGCAGACCGTGTGCGGGCACTATGCGGGATTACTTAATACCCTCAGAACGTGCTGTCACTGTGCTTGCATTGTTGCCGACACATCGTGCTTGCACGCCATGGGCCCATGTGCGTCCGCATGCATTGTTATCTGGGCAGTTAAAATTTAATGGACGGGAGAAAAAGAAAACTACTCCAAGGAAGACACCGCGTGAGAAAATTTAGAGCCCCTTCTAAAGCTGCAAATCGTCTCAGTTCAACAGAATCCAGCTAATCCATTGAAAACTTATCGATGTTAATAACCAATATTTATGTGGTTAGAACACTTTTTGGTCAGATATTTCATTCAAAGTACCAGTTTTTCATTATAACTGTATCCAAAACATTTTAAACCGTTGACAAGAATTTGTCTTATATATGCCTCATCATCCTTCGCTTAAATTAAACATTAGAAGCTAGAGCTGGGTGAAAATGCTGAAACTAATCGAATCGTTCAGGTCCAGTGAAAAAAATACTTGTAGGTTGGCATCCGATAAATCCAAAAAGTTGACCAGGTTACGACCCAGTAATTATCCAATTTTCCTTTGAATGATAAATGTTTTCTAAAATTATCTCATTAAAGTACTTATATCAAAGCGCAATTTACTAAATTTTAAAATTTTAGATTACTTCATTTAGAAATTATAAATGAAAAAATATACAAAATGTATTTTCACGCACCTGTCCCAAATAATAAATTAAAATTTGAAAATTTGTCAAATAATATTGACACAATTTTGAAAATATTTGAGATATACGGATATCATTTGCAATAGATACAAATCAAGAGTAGAGTTTAATATATCATACGAGGCACGTCCAGAAAGTAAGTGTACTCAATTTATGTAGGCTTCAAAAAAATTTATTCAAACAAAAACATAGTTGTTTACACTAGTACATATGTAAGTTATTTTTCGACATAGTCACCATCCCTCTCGATGCAAGTGGTGAGCCGCGGGATCAAATTTTTGATGCCTGCCTCGAAGAAGTCTACCGCCAGCTCTTTCGCCCACTTCTCCACCTCCCCCTTCACCTCCTCGTCCGTTGAAAACTTCTTTCCACCGATGTGTACCTTCAGGGAAGTGAAGAGATGGAAATCTGAAGGGGCCAGGTCAGGGGAATACGGGGGGTGGTTCAAAACGTCCCATCCAAAAGAGTCCAGGAGTTGCTTCGTGGCGTTGGCCGTGTGAGGTCTGGCATTGTCATGCAGCAGGCAGACTCCCTTCGTCAGCATGCCCCTCCTTTTATTCTGAATCGCCCTTTTCAATTTTTTCAGCGTCTCACAGTATCTTGCCGTGTTGATAGTCTCCCTGTGAGGCAGATATTAAATCAAAATTATGCCTTTGTGGTCCCAAAACACGGATGCCATGATTTTTTTGGCTGAAATTGTGGTTTTGAATTTCTTGGCGGAGGGTGACAAGGTGTGGCGCCATTGTTGAGACTGCCTCTTAGTTTCAGGCGTGTAGTGGGCAACCCAAGTTTCGTCTTCAGTAATAATAGAGTAAAAAAAAATCATCGCCTTCGCGTTCGTAGCCTTCACAACGAGGTAGCGAATGACGGCGCGAATTTCGCACTTGGCGGGAGATATGATCGACATTTTTCGCGAGAGATGCTACTGCGTCAAGAGTTTTCAACACACTAACCTCGGATTGGTCTCGTTTTGAAGGGGAGGGGTCAGGCTACGCGGCAGTGTTGCCAACATGTCGAAAAAGTATTCCCTACAGCTGTGAGAGTACCAGTACACTTACTTTCTGGACGTATTTCAGACATTTGTCTAAAATAGTCAACTTTTAAGTTTAATTCAAAATTTTTTTAAATGTGCAAGAACACGTTATTTGATTGAGATAAATGCACTTTTTTTGAAAAAGTTGAGAATGTGGAATCTGAAATTTCTGCAGCATAATCCAAAGAAACATGGTAGTATATATTTAAAAAAAATTTTAAATCCAAAACACGAACAAAAAATATTAACTGATTTCCAATTTGTTTAGAACTTTTTTCGGATGCCAACCCAAAAGCTGTTTTCACTGGGCCGAACGAGTTGATTTAATTTTAGCATTTTCACTCCGCCCTATTAATCATGCAGCATTTTAGTTTTAATTAATTATTTATTCCAATACTTGCTGACCAACTAACTTTTTTGGTATTTCAGTAAATATAACATTTCTAATAAAATTAAATTAAAAATTTAAAGCTTTTTCGTGTTTCAATCGTGGGCGAAGCGTCGGCAAAAGTCATAGTTTCGCACACGATTGAAACCCGAAAAAGTTAAAAAATTTTTATTTAATTTTATTATAATGAATCATCGTGAAAGCATTAAATCTACTATAATATTTCTAAGACAATCAACAAATTATTTTTTCTGACTAATAATGTCCCACTTGTTATATTATATTTTACATTTTGGACTAAATTCGATTCAGGAACGTTCGTACATTAATTACACAGGCCGACAATATTTAAACCCAAAGACCGGACTATGTAACCCCGAAGGATTTTGGTATCCTAAAACCGAATCCGTCATCGAAATTTCTCCTATACGTCAGGTTTTTGAGATCCTGAAAGTGCAAAAATGGCTATTTTTAGCCATCGTTTAGTACTCCTTTTTATCTTCCATTTCCATTTTTGATTATCTCGAACTGATTTTTTTCTTCGGTTTTTCTTTCGTTCGGGATGATCAAAATTGGAAATGGAAGATAAAAAGGATATATATATATATATATATATATATATATATATATATATATATATATAACGATATATATATCTCAAAAACCTGATGTATAGGAAAAATTTGGATAACGGATTTGGTTTGAGGATACCAAAATCCTTCGGGGTCATATAGTCTGGTTTTTCGGTACAAAAATGATGTCATTTTTGTCGGCCTGTGTTATCAGATATACTAAATCTTCTTGGTTCTGAATTTCGTCAGAAATAATGAAGAAAACTTGAACCAGTGTGCACATTCAGGTTCTATACTATTTTGTAAATCGATCTTTTCTCTATAATCAAATAATTTTCATCATGCAGGTGGAAAAGAGAGGCCTCTAATTGACCATGGAAGCATTGACTCCGATAATGAAATTGGTGATAGAGAGGTTGGAAGTGACACTCTCTCGTCTGAAAATCCAGGAACTGGAAATGAGGTAAATGCATCGAGTAACGAGGAAAATTCTTCGCTTACGAATCCAGAAAATTCAGAAAGGAGCGAAAATGAATCTGAACGAGAGAACCAAGATTCTCTGGACACTTCTGCGGAAAGTGTAGACACTAATACGAATAGTATTCAGGAAGAAAGTTCTGAAGATGAAAGAATCATCAATAGTTCTTCTGAAACTGAAGTAACAGATGATGAAAATCAAGATTATGCTGACATTCAACGTCTTCGAATTTGGGCCATAAATGGGAAGATTGATGAAGTCCGGGTTGATGAATTATTTTAAATCTTGAGACAGATTATTACCAGGTTTGCCTAAGTCGGCAAAAACATTTCTTCACACTTCAAGTGCGAAATATACAATTCAGGATATGGAAGACAGTAAAGGAAATGTTGGAGAATTTGTTTATTTCGGCCTAAGAAGTGGTTTAGAAGCATGTATCGATCCATATGTACACACAGGCAACTTGATTAATCTCAAATTCAGCGTGGATGGTCTGCCCCTTACAAACTCAGGAGATGAAGACTTTTGGCCTCACCTTTGTCAAGTCAATTTTAATCCGGACACTTACAAACCATTCCCAATATCAATATTTTGTGGAAAAGGAAAGCCAGCAAGCACTGATGTTTATTTTACAAAATTTGTAGATGAAATAAATGAATTACTTGAAAATGGAATTGATATTGCTGGAAAACATTTTACTGTGCAAGTAAAATGTTTTATTTTTGACACTCCAGCGAGGACATTCTGCAAAAATACAGTGGGACATACTGGAAAGCATGCCTGTGAAAGGTGCACAGTAAAGGGTACAAAAAAAACATAGGCAGGACTGTCTTTGTGTCAGTCGATAGCGTCGAAAGATCGGACGAGTCTTTCAGAAACCAGAGTCAAGCTCTTCATCACAATGGAAGAACAAAATTGCTTGACATAAGACCCAATATAGATATAATATTTACCTTCATCTTGGACTTCATGCACGTATGTTGCCTTGGAATCATGAAAAAGCTGATTGAGTGGTGGCTTTCTGGCGACTTTAACGTAAGACTAGGATCGAGAATGAGGGATCTTTTTTCTGGCCGAATGGAGCTTCTGAAATCTCAAATGCCATGTGAATTCCAGAGAAAACCAGCGTCGACTAAAAAGTTTAAAAAGTGGAAAGCTACTCAATTTAATTTCTTTCTACTCTACTGTGGACCAGTTGTCCTGAGAAATGTACTGACGAAGCGGTTGTACAAACATTTTCTTCTTTTGCATGGAGCTTGCAGAATTTTATGCTCTGATAATGTGTGTTTAACTTTAAATCAGTATGCTAAAAGATATCTCATAGCTTTTTTTGTAGGATTAAAAGATTTTTACGGAAAAAGATCGCTAGTATTGAATTCTCATAACTTAATACATTTGGCTGATGATGTTTGAATTATGGGATGTAGCCTCATCAGAATTTCGGCTTTTGTTTTTAAAAGTTCTTTAGGAAAGCTTAAGAAAAAATTGAGAACACCAAACAAACCATTAGCGCAGGTTTGCAGAAGAATACATGAAGAAAATTCTGTCTCTGCTCAAAAGGGAAATGTATCTCCTGAAATTCAAATTTTGAGGAGGAAAGAAAATAATATTTCAAAAATCAAATATAAACAATACATTATTTGTAACCATTAACCTGATAATACAGTTCTTCTGAATAACAAGAAATTTCTAAAAGTAACAAAAATTTACGAAACTGATGGAAGGGTTCAAATTAATGGTTTTCTTTTGAAAAAGAAAAAGTCTATTTTTGACTATCCGTTCGAATCGAGTTTGCTAGATATGTGGGAAGTAGACAGAAAACCCTCAAGAGGTGTGAAAACTTATTATATAACGTCAATTTAATCAAAAGTTGTGAAAATGTCAATAGCGTTAAGATATAACAGAAGTAAACAGGTCTTCGTTATAACCTTCCTTCATAAGTATATGTAAATTTTTTTTTAATTGAAACCAAAACTCGGATTTAAAAAGCATACATTTTTCAATATTAGGGATGGCAATATTGTAAAGAAAAATTCATCTGTACATTTTATGCAAATATGTCAAAATACTTATAAGATAGAAAAATTCTTCGCAGATTTAAAAGATCGTATGTTATGCTACGTTACGTAAATTTAAAAAATAAGTTGCTACATTTATGTGAAAAATGTAATAGATTTTTGCATTTGAAATAAAAAAGACAATTAAAATGTCTTTATTTAATATCCACAAATAGTCATAAGAAAATTTCAATACAATTTTTGCAGGTCATTCAATGAAAATAAATTGTTTTAAGTGAATTTCAAAACATGTTTTGGCATTCTTTGTCAATTAATTGTAATAAAAGTGCAATCATTTTCCATTTTACGCTAAAAATAATTGCATACGATTTTATAAAATTCAGAAAAACGTATACTCTTTAGTTAGTTTTCTATAATATTTATTGTCTTAAAATTACTTATTACAATCTATAAGGAAACATTCAAACAAAAATAATCATACTCATTTCCTTTTCAATTTTTTATAAGTAGCATCAAAATACTATACTATAAAAATATGCATGTATGATTTTATCGCTTGTAATTTTTGTAAACAATCATTCATCGAATATGAACGATTTTATCATTTTATTGTTGCAAGTTTTTTAGTAGTAGCACCTCATACGTAAAGTTATATAACTATTTGAGTTAGTCTTTAATTAAAAAACTAATAGTAATCAATATAATGTTCAATGTACTTTTTTTTATACTAACATAAGTAATAATTAATGGTTTTTAAAATTGGCCGCTCTTCATACGAGTTTTATTTCGAATTCAAAATATTCCCCATAATTCATCATTCAGTGCTACCAACAGTTTTTAACTTTTACCATGGAAGGAAATTTCAAATCTGTGGCCAAAAAAGTTGGCAACAATGACTAGAACAGAAAGAGATCTGATCTTCGTTTTAGTATTTTTCGTGCAGTTCCGATAGTGATCAATAAAATTACATTTATAGTCTAGTGTTTCCTAACTTGAGTAGTAAAGGACATAAAAACTACTGGCAAATAAGATGTCTACAGGTACGTGAAACTGCTTCAATATAAATTTATAGGTTATGTGAGTATTCCCGGAAAAAGTTTGCCACGCGCGCATCTAAAATTTATTTCCACTCTAGTTTTCGTTACATATCTTACTTTTCTCTTCAAGTAAACACAAAAGGTGAATCGTCAGAAAGTAGACTCTTCTTATTATAATATGATTCTTGCAAAACATAATTGTTACTTTTTGTGAGTCACATGTTTGATTACATTATTCGCGTGACTTCCTAAATTCCCTATTGGGAAAATTCTCGTGTTTTCCTCGTCAAAAAAATAACGCGAGGATTTTTTAAATATTTATTGATATACACACAATCCCTTTTAATAAGAAAATTTATAGAAATCATTTTGCAACTTGAAAAAATTTGTGCTTTTTAACACTTTTGCGCGGTTAAATTAACACTTTCAAATTATCTAATAAATTATTGAAAATAATATACATGTTTTATGTGGCTTTTTTTCTAAAATTGTTATTATCAATAAAAATCATTAGGTTTCTAAGAATATTTACAATATTTGAACAATGATAGGGCATGTTAGCCTTTTTATACCAGAAATAGATTATTTTAGACAAAAATAGTATGACTTCTAAAACTAGACTTCAGATTTTGAACAATTTGAGGTTATGTTAGTTTTTGCTAGAAAATTGGCATTTTTAAACAAAAATATGAAATGCTTCGACAAAAAGGGATAAATTATTGTTAGTAAACTTAAAAAGTTGTCTTATTTTCTGCAAACTGATGATTTATAAAAAATAAGTTCTTTTGTTCAGAAAACACTGATGTGGATGAAGGCATGGAAAACGATTCTATTTAAAAGTTAGTTCCCAGTAAACATGGATATACAACAGATCTGTAACTGTTCTAGAACACAAAAGAACACGTTCTAGAACAGGTTACGAACAAGTTAGTAACCAGAGAGTAACTATGTCATCCCCCATACTCTGTAACAATTCTGTAACAATTCTAGAACACTGTGACAAGCGATCTGTAACAATTCTAGAACAAATCTAGAACTCAGTTACAATGTTTTGTAACAACTCTGTCACAGATCTAGAACGCAGTTACAATTCTTTGTAAGAATTCTGTAACAGATCTAGAACTCAGTTACCATGCTTTGTAACAATTCTATAACAGATCTAGAACTCATTTACAATGCTTCGTAACAATTCTGTAACAGATCTAGAACTCAGTTGTGATGCTTTGTAGCAATTCTGTAATAGATCTAGAACTCAGTTACAAATTTGTAACGATTCTGTAACAGATCTAGAACAATTCTAGAACTAGGTTACACACATCTTGTATCAATTCTGTTACAGATCTATAACGCTGTGACACATGTTCGGATACAATTCTGGAACAAATCTATAACTCGGTTGCACATGTTCTGTACCAATTCTAGAACAAATTAAGAACTCTCTTTCGTACATTCTATAACAACTTTAGAAAAATTCTAGAACTTTTCTACACACGATCTGTAACAATGTTGGAATAATTCTGTAACTGTTCTCAAACTGTGACGCCAGAAATATAGAACAGTGTTATGTAACATTTATGTAACCGGGTAACGTGAAAGTAACGTGATTTTTGTTCATGCTTCCTACACTACATGAATTTGATTATCCAAAATGGTATTTATGAGTACCATGCACATACCACTATGTAGATAATCAAATTCTTGTAATATAACAGGAATGCACAGAGAGAGTCACGTTACTTTTACAGTACCAGGTTACATAAATGTTACATAAAACCTCAATGTAACGTGTTATAAGTTATAAAAAAAGGCCTGAAATTTCTTAGACATAAACTTATCAATGATGACATTTATTTTTGAAGTGACCGCAGTTACACAAAAATTATAGATGATTAATCTACATATTAGCTCGTATTATGTCATAATTTATATCGCCCATACAGTTCCAGAAGCTCGTGAGCCACAAAATTATACTAAAAATAACATATATAATATAAAGCAAAAAATTTTAGAATGCGTAACAATGCCTTTTTGCGTCTTTAATAAAGTTCGTCGATCTTTCGGTAATTCATTATGCCCGTGTTTCCTTAAGACTTTGAGCAATTTATTCGTTACTTTTTGCCCTAAATGTCCTTCTGAAATAATTTCACGCAAATCACTACCTAAATCATGGTCACTGTCACAATTACCGTCCGACTCGTAGTCGCTATTTTGGTACTCTTCGTGAATGCCTGCTTCATTGGGGATCAAATTAATTGTAACATTATTACTAGTTTCGCATACATTAGCTTCGGATATTTCTACACTATTTTCGAAAGAAGTGTCTATGGCGGGAGTGGCGAGAAGTTCATCAATACTGGACTCCGTCAAATTTGATGTTAAAGGAATAGGACTGGCTGAGTCTATCTTCTCTTCTTCTTTGCGAATCAACCGCGCTCTGTGTCTCTTAGAGATGTTACTGCGAACCTTCCTCTCGTTGGGCATCTCGAATGCACCCTTGGTACATTTGAAATTATCTTTTGAAAAAAGTATATTATATATACTTGTAATATACTGCCATAGGAGATCCAGGGATCAAAGCGCAAAAAGAACTACAAAAAAGGGGAATTATAGTAATTGTTTTCATTAAAGAAAAAAAAAATTAAAACATAAACTATTTAAAAATCCATACTATCACATTTTTAAATATTCAGAGTTCTAAACGTTTTCTAAACGATGTCATAATATAAGAAAAGGTTAATACTAGTTACTATCAGATATGTTTGAAGAAAGCTGTTTCTTTCATAGTTTTAATATTTTCATGGATGCTAATATTTTTTACTTAAAGACCAAATTATGAACATTTTTTAATGAAACCCTGAGAGATAAAACAATTTAATATAAAAAAGTGTTTTGACTTTTACATATTCCAATAAAAAGGCCATTTTTTTTTTTTTTTTTTTTGTCACAAAGAAAAGCTTATGTTTCTTCATTCAAGAAAAATTGAGAGAAAGAAGTTCATTGAAATGTTGATAAATCTTTACATTAATTAAATACTATATGGAATGTATATTAAAAGGAAAGATATTAAACATGTACTAAACACTGCCCACTGTTTAAACTATAGTCTAATCGAACAATTTCATGGGGATCATTTTCAAATATATTTAATATATACTCAAAGTTTCGATTAGAATGATTAATCTGTTGAAAGAAATTATTTTTTCTACTTTTTAAAAATTTTGAAAGTCCTATAACAATTTTAATTTTCATACAATTTAACATTTTTTAAATTAGGATCGTGAAATAATCATTTGAAATGATTTTTTCAAGTTTGTAGAATATATTGCAATTTAAAATCATAAAATTAAAATGTTTCAGCTTGAGAATCATTTAGCTTTTCTTTTAGTCAAATATTGTTAAATTTTGAGTAGATACGTTTTTTAAATCATTTATACAAAATTGTTCATATTTGAAGACTTACATTTACCACTGATAACTTGTAAATTCTTGAATGTTAAAGGTTTAAATTTGAAATTTCGTAATTACGAAAATTTTAATTTCATATTATTCGATTTGAAACATGTTCAAGAACAAATGTTTCATTTTCACATACTTCTGATTTAAAGTTGTCTAATATAACCATTTTAAGAACTGTATAAAAATATTGTGATTAATATTTTCCACCTGCATCTCTTCATACAAAAGAAAACTATCTACAGAAATTAATTGAAAAATACAATAGTTTCTTCAGTTCAGAACTCTTTGCAAAAATACAGTGTGCTTTTTATCTAGTTTTAATTAAGAGAACATCGAGTTTGTCTTTCATTATTCCAAAGAAACAAAAATTTAATTTTAATTTTAGCACTTTTTGCACTATTTCAAACATTTAAATGATCGCTAATGTCAGGTACTAATATTGTTATTATATGTCCAACATTATAATAATCTTTATTCAAATTTAAACAAAAGAATCTCCAATGAGGACAGACAGACCATCATACTCCACGCGGTAGCATATTCTAGTTTTAAATGGAATAATTTTGTAAATGTAAAACAAAAAATTCTATTTTCAAGCATCATATATTTAAATAGTCATAAACCTTGCATAATAAAAAAGATTCATGCCAGATATTATAGGTTGCAAAATTTTGTGGCTTATTACGACCTTATACAGATGGACGATACACTGTTAGAAAAATCTCTACTAAATTTAGTATACATGTAATGGAAGCAAAAATGCACAACATGAAATTAAATTTAGTATACCAGCGTACCTGCTCGGTGGGTTTCCTGTCACCACTACGTAGCGCGTCCTCAGGTTGCGGATAGAGGAACGGCCCGTGAGGCTGAACAGCCCCTAAGGTTAGCTGCGAATACAAGAATAAGCAGTCGCGGACAGCCGATAGGAACCAGTCGTGTTTGTGGTGAACTCAGCACTGGTAGAAAATAGGTACACGACAACCATGGCTTGGGAGGACTCACCCATTCGCGTTCATACGCAATGGGTGGGTTCTGGCAAGCCGAGGTGCAGCGTGTATCCACCTAGAAACTATACCCGAACCAAAACTAAAAATCTTGTAAGGGAAAAATCCTGCTACCCCATTGGACACCGCAGCGATGACACTGCCCGCAAGGGATGTGTGGAATGATTCGCCTGCACAGGGCCAGAGGGGTATTGATGCCAGTAGGCGCGCTGCCTTGCAGGGGGATGTTAGGATACGAGGATGAAACTGTAATGTGTCTGACGACAAGTTGACACGGTCCTTGTCAAAGTCGGAAAGCTCCCATACTTAGACCCAGAGAGGTATGGGGGTTATCACTTCTGGGACGGTGGACTCACCTACGATCGGAATAGGATCCTAACGTGCGGATTTCCACGAAACTACCATGGCTAACTTGCAACAACAAAAAACTACCGTAAAATATCTCAGGGCGGGAACTCTGAACGCGCGTAGTCTAAATACTGGCGGATTTAGCGAACTCATTGAGATAGCAATCAAATACGATACTGACTTAATAGCACTTCAAGAAACCTGCTGGCCGGACGATTTCGCGTCAATTTCTAAGGATGACTATACTTTTCACTATGGGGGGAGCTAAGGGGTTCAGACTGGGAACCGGTTTTCTCATTAATAAACGAATTTCGCAAGCGGTTATCGACATTCAATTCATTAACGATCGGTTATCATATATTGTATTAAAGGGTAATTTCAGCAAACAGGTGTGGATCAACGTGCACTGCCCCACCGAGGACAAAGACGAAGATACTAAGGATCTTTTTTACGAAACAATCGAACAGGTTTTTGACAAGTTCACAACGTATGACGCAAAAATAGTATTGGGAGATTTCAACGCGAAAATTGGAAAAGAACCGATGTATAGGCCTACAATAGGGTCGGAAAGTTTGCATGACGTCAGTAATGATAATGGGACTAGAGTAATAAACTTTGCAGCTTCAAAGAACCTCGTTGTCAAAAGCACATTTTTCAAGCATAAAAATATACATAAGGCCACCTGGACATCACCAGATGGTAACACTCGCAATCAGATTGATCACGTTCTAATTGACAGAAGACGTCATACAAACATTCTCGATATAAGATCGTGCAGGGGAGCGGATTTAAATTCAGACCACTTTCTCGTGATGGTAAAACTAAGATCTAGGCTAGCGTTAAGTAACAAAAGAAGCCGCACAGAGCCAACAGTTCGTTTCAATATAGATAAGTTTAAAACACCAACAGAAATATTAAATTATCAAGTTGAGATCTCTAATAGTTTCGACGTTCTCCAAGAACAGAGAGACGATAAGGATAATTACGTGGAGGACTCGGAAACCCTGTGGAGCAATATGAAAAAGGCGATAAAGACAGCCGCGAAACTTACTATAGGTTTAAAGAAAGTAAGCAAAAGCAAACCATGGTTTGACGAAGAGTGCAAACTATGGTTTGAAAAACGACGGAAGGCCAAACTAATTAGTTTACAAAATAAGTGCGATCAAACACATAAGAAGTATCTCGAGATTAGTAAAAGTAAAAATAGGCTTTATAGATCCAAGAAAAGGGAGTGCGAAAAGAATAAAATACTAGCAATAGAAACGCATAATAAACAAAATAACCCGCGTGAGATGTACAGGGGAATCAATTTTATAAGGAAAGGCTTTCAAAGTAGAACGGAAGTAATGAGGGACGAAAATGGCAATCTAGTAGCCGATGCGACAGAGAGACTGAATTTATGGAAAAACTATTTCGATAAGTTATTAAATGTACGCGAAGCCCACGTTGAAGGTAATCTCGGTGAAATCCACACTGTTGATCTATTAATTG